>VUQH01084099.1:0-16703 GCA_015106775.1 Etroplus canarensis
GTTGGAGATTTGCTGCTGTGCTTGGGATCATTGTCCTGTTGCTTGAGCCAGTTTGGGCCAAGCTTTAGCTGTGGGACAGATGTCCTCACATTTGACTCTAGAATGCTTTGGTATACAGAGTTTCATGGTGGACTCAATGACTGCAAGGTGCCCAGGTCCTGTGGCTGCAAAACAAGCCCAACTCATCCCTCCACCACCGTGCTGACAGTTGCTATGAGGTGTTTGTGCTGATATGCTGAGTTTGGTGCTGTGTATTATGGTCAAACTTTGGTCTGGTCTGTCCAAAGTGGACATTGTTCCAGAAGTCTTGTGCTTTGTTCAGATGCAGCTTTGCAAACCTAAGCTGTGCTGCCATGTTGTTTTTAGAGAGAAGAGGCTTTCTCCTGCAACCCTTCCAAACAAGCCACACTTGTTCAGTCTTTTTCTGTCTTGTCATGAACTTTAACCTTTAACCTGCAAACTGGGACCTCAGCTCTGAGCTGATTTTTTACAGTTTCCTGAGCTGAGTCTCAGCTCTTGGGTTTTTTACAGTTTCTCTAAGCATTGTCTGACCTTGGGCTGGATTTGCTGAGACGTCCACCCCTGGGAAGATTGTGGCATCGTGTTAAGAGCAGCAAACTGCCAAAAGTTCTGCTTTTCACAGGGCCGTATACCAAGGTTAGAATAACACGGTCACTAAATGAATCAGAGAAAGTTTGCTATCAGGGTCACAGGGCAACTTCAGATGGTTTTGCCTTGAAAGACGAGTCTGAGAACAAATGAAGCTGCCGGCACAGAAACGCGTCCTCTATCCTCCTGATAAGGTCCTGATAAGGTCAAGCAGATGAACGACCTGCCGGCTGGGCGTCACCTGCAGAGCGATGGCGTGACAGACGCCTGCTCTGTCTCTCATCGTCCGTCTGAAGTGCACGGCTATGAAAGCGTGAATCACTCAGTAGTGATGATCATATACACAAAAGTGTGCATACAGAAGCGGGGAGATGTTGAATGTGGCGAGCAGTAAAGGGAAAGGAAGAGACAAACAGCAAAGAGACGGAGGGGAAGAAACATGGGGGAAGGTAAAGAGGCCTCAGACAAGACCTCATCTTACCCATCTTACTGTCTTCTGCAATGAGCATCTTCACGTAGCCCTTTGAATCTCGGGGCGGTACTGCTGTTGTTTTCATCTCTTCAAAGTAAAAGACATTTTGTTGCTCCTAACTTTCTCCCGCACTGATTACTTTGCATATAAACACAGCCGACAGCGCGGCACAGCTATTATCTTTAATGCATGTGTGTGGTGATGTTGTCAGGCGATGTCGCCGTTATAAACATTATAAACCCGTCTGCTGACGTTCTGTGTTCGGGGTAATTACAGGCTGGGCAGGCTCACTCACACAGCTCCATTAATCATGCTTCACTTCACCGCAGCGCGGCAAACTGAGCAATTTTGTTGCAAGAGTTAGCCTGAGGATTGGAGAAGAAGTGCACTGGTACTGATCTTCAAGAATAAGGGGGATGTGCAGAGCTGCAGGAACTGCAGAAGGATCAAGTTAAAGACATGGAAAAGAGCTGTTGAAGCGAGGTTAAGAAGAGAGGTGATGATCAGTGAGCAGCAGAGAGAGAGTTGTAGTGTTTGCTTTGAGAGTTCTGACGGAGAAGTATAAAGAAGGACAGAAGGAGGTGCACTGTGTCTTTGATGAGTGGATGGGTTTAAATACTTGGGATCAACCATCCAAAGCGACAGACAGAGCACAAGAGAGGTGAAGAAGAGAGTGCAGGCAGGGTGGAGTGGGTGGAGATGAGTGAAAAGGGAAGGTTTACAAGACGGTAGTGAGACCTGCTATGATGTATGGTTTGGAGACGGTGGCACTGACAAAAAGGCAGGAGGTGGAGCTGGAGGTGGCAGAGCTGAAGATGTTGAGATGTTCACTGGGAGTGACCAGGATGGACAGGATTAGAAATGAGTCCATCAGAGGGACAGCTCATGATGAGAAGTTCGGACATGTTCAGATGAGGGCTAGTGGATATATTGATTCAATTCAGTACAGTTTTATTTATATAGAGTCAATTCACAACAAAAATCACTGCAAGGTGCTTTACACTGTAAGGTCCATCCCTTATGAGTAGCACTTGGTGACTGTGGGAAGGAAGAGCTCCCTGGCTCAGGGAGAGGCAGCCATCTGCCTCAATTGGTTGGGGTGAGGGGAAAGAGAAAAGAGAAATTGAACACAGGATGCTGAAGATGGAGCTGCCAAGCAGGAGGAGAAGAGGAAGACCACAGAGAAGGTTGATGGATGTAGTGAAGGAGGACATGCAGAGGGTTGGTGTGAGGGAAAAGAGGATGCAGGGATACGGTGAGATGGAGGCAGGTGATCTGCTCTGGCGATGTCTCACAGGAGGAAGAAGATGAAGAAGATGACAAGAAGGAGAATAAGACAAAAACAACAGAGAAGTTGAAGACAAATGACGGGAGAAATCAGCTGTAGAGACCAAAAGCATGTAAAAGTGTTTATTTCTGCTGGAAAGATGAACATTTTAATGGGCGTCCATGGGGATTGACTCCCTACTGGAGCCTCAAGTGGACATTAAAGGAACTGCAGCTAGATTGTAACAGTTACGTTTAATTTCATGTTTGCCATCGACTCTTCAGCAGTCAAAGAACAGTAAGGACTGCCGAGGAGACTTAAAGAGAGAGGAAAACATGAGAGTGAATAATGAGGTGTGATTGAAGAAAGAGAGCAGAGGGTGCAAAGGCGAAGAGGAGGAAAGAGGAGAGGTGGAAGGAGACCGAAGCAATCACAGATAAAGATGAGCAGCAGTGAAACAGAGAAATCGCTTTGCTCCCTGATGTTATCACTTCCTGTTCGTCTGTGATTGTTTCATCTTCCCGAGTTTAATCAGCACGTCTCTATTGACAGACGGCCCGCATTTCCCACGATGCAGCACGCCGCATCACAATTAAATGCTTGTTTATGGTGACTCTGAATGACCCGTTCTGACCCTTTGCGTCCGTGATTTTCTAGCTTGATTATTTTAAGCATCAGTTTTGTCTTGCTGTACAGTCAGAGCTTTGATTTATTCACTGGACACTCACGCACGCACTCACTCATGTTTCCCAGGATGGAGTCGTCTCCTTGCCTTACAGCAGGGACACTGCTGTTCTTATTATTTTGGCCTTTCTAATCCAAACATGTCAATTTACCCGTAAAACAGAATCTGAGGCCTCGGAGATCCTGTCCACACGTGTCCATGTATGGTGGCATGCAAAGCTGTTCACCTCCAACACCTTTTTTCATCTGTTCTTGCATTGGATGAATTTCACTGCATGCATAAACCATAAACAGAGCTTTTGCTCAGAGTGATGACATCATGGTGTCACTGATTGAGCTTTCTGTAGCTAAAGGTCACCAGCAGGGATTCATCTTTCCTCGCTGACTTTATGTAAAGTTACATTTCTCAGCTGCTCTTTTAATTCTGTGGCAAGATGATTAAAAATCACTCAAGGTGCCGCCTCTTAGCTGGGATTAGCACCTCGAAACCATAAACTAAGTATTTCAAGGTTGAGACTCGGTTTGAGATTTTTTTTCCAGGTGAACAGCTGAGCACTACAGAGCACACTCGGGGGTGTAGAAAAAGATGGAGGAGCTAATCTTTAAGGCTGCCCTTGAATTGTTTTAATCTTGGCTGTGGAGGAGGGCGGAGGATTATTCTTCTCAGGAAGTCATTAGATGTGTTTCTGACCAGCCTGGAGGTAAAAGACGGTGACCTCAGGACACCGAGCTGTCCTCAGACACGTCTCCTCCTCCTGTTCTCCCAATCAAACCCACACACTGAAGGTCTTAATATGCAGATTGTTAAAGCTGTTTTTCCACTGTTAACCCTTCAGTGTTCAGTCTCAGAGCTGATCTGGTAAGCGTGGACTTGAAGCTGGATTTTTAGTGTGCAAATTACTTCATGGCCAATGAAACATTTACCCTCAGACTATGAATATTTTCACTAACGGGCACTGTGAATGCAGGTAAAATGATGTACAGCTTCATTAAATACACTGAGGTTACAGTATTTGAATAGAATGACCCTGAAACAGAAACCCCAAAGATATTACAGAGACGTCATGGATATCTCAAGAGAGCTAAGAGTCTTAAGGGGTGCTTTTTGTTTAAATCTGATGGATGAAAATGTTCTGACACGAATCAGAGATGACTATATGGACTAAAGTATTGGGGTACCTCCACACCCCACCTACAGGACCTTCTCTGACCTCCCATTCTAAATCCATAGGCATTAATATGGAGTTGGTCCCCCTTTGTGGCTAGAACAGCTTCCACTCTTCTATGAAGGTTTTCTACAAGATGTTGGAGTGAGTCTGTGGGAATTTTTGCCAATTTGTGAGGTCAGACACTGATGTTGGATGAGAGGGCCTGGCTCACAATCTCTGTTCTAGTTCATCCCAAAGGTGTTGGATGGGGTTGAGGTCAGGGCTCTGTGTGGGCCAGTCAGGTTCTTCCACACCAAATTCATCCAGCCACACCTTTATGGAGCTTGCTTTGCTAGCACAGTCATGCTGGGACAGAAAAGGACCTTCCCCAGACTATTCCCACAAAGTTGGAGGCACAGAATTGTCCAAAATGTCTTGGTAAGCTGAAGTGTTAAGATTTCCCTTCACTGGAACAAAGGGGCCCAGGTCAACCCCAAAAAAGCAACCCCATAGCATTATCCCTCCTCCACCAGACTTTACATTCACAAAACCCAGACTTCTCCATCAGACTGCCAGATAGAAAAGTGTGATTGGTCACTCCACAGAACATGTTTCCACTGCTCCAGGTCCAGTTTCGGCTTGCCTTACCCCACTACATCCCCCACCTGGCATTGTGTTTGGTGATGTCAGGCTTGCATGCAGCTGCTCGGCCATGGAAACCCATGCCATGAAGCTGCCGCTGCTGACCATCAGCTGCTGCTGCTGGTGGTCAGTTTTTTGTCGATGCGTTGGATGGTTCCACATCGGTTTGAGGTACTTCTTAGGTGCTGCCTGGACGTTCTTGTTAGACTATCTACCATTCAAAAGTTTGTGTTCAAGAATTGTTTTTTACAGAATGACACAAGCCCCTCTCACTATACAGAGTTATGTTAGGAAGAGCATCCAGAGTAAAACCTCTGCCAAATTACCCATGCAGATTAATCGGCTGTGGCGACCCCTACAAGGGAGCAACTGAAGGTACAAACATTCTCAGTAGAAAGAATGTGGGGAAAAACCTCCACTTCTACAGTGACTTGAACTTCTGACCTCAAGCATTCCAATCATTTTTTTACCCCACTAATCTAATTATCTTTGTATTAATGTATATTGTAGGATTGTTAACTTCACCATGACAAAAAGAAGACAGATTTTAGATGCAATAACTGCAACTGGCCTAAAAGCGTTTATTTTAAAAGCAACAGCGGCATCAGCGTATACCACAACTCCGGGAGCAGCCACTATTGGATCTCACCACTGATGTTAATGCCAGAGGAGGTTTGGAACTCTGCAGTTATTGAGTCAGCAGAGTGTTGGACACTTTTCCACACTATGCTCCTCAGCACTCGGTGACCCCGCTCTGTAACTTTACGTGGTCTGACACTTGGTGGCTGAGTTGCTGTGGTTCCTAAATGCTTCCACTTTGCATTAATCCCACTTACAGCTGATGGTGGAATATCTAGGAGGGAAGAAATGTCACCAGCTGACTTGTTGGTGTTAGTGGTGGCATCCTATTACAGTACCACACTGCATTTTTGCATGAACTAAACTTTTACATTTGATAATCTTTGTTGAAGATTTATCCTCTGACATATTAGTGATTGATTTCTCGGGCAGATTGGTTGAGTATCAGTCCTGATAATACTTCTGTCCTTCTTCTCCTTCCTGTCCCCAGTCTATCCAGCAGACCCTGACTATTACGGCCGTCCCACCGTCCAGGAGTTCCCTCAGTTTGACATCGTAGAGGACACCTACTCCACCTCTACCATGGACTCCCGCAGGAACTCTCGCTTTGGCGGCTTCCCGTTCCCACTGGAGCGCTGCGACCGCCGCGCACCCCTGCCACCGTGCTACAGCAACCAGAACCTGGACGACTTCCTGGGTCCAGACGGGCTTCCCCTTCCCAGCTCCCAGTGCCCCAACGAGTACACCGCCATCAGTTACTACCCTACCCAGCACACCCGCAGCCTCGACAACGTCACAGGAGGCTACAAGAGACTCAGCATGCGCCTGAGTGTCGCCATGCCATCATACGCGGAGCAGGCCAGCCCGCCACCGGCACCGAACTTGGCCCAGCCTCAGACGCGACCTGCTGGTCAGAACCCACGCAGCTACGATGGATCAAGCATGGTGGAGAGCGACTACGGGAGCTGTGAGGAGGTGATGTTTTAGGACTCAGCTCCGTGCTGGAGCTGATCTCCTCCGCGCTCTGCAGGAACAATACTTCACACGTCTTTGAACTGTTTGACTCTTTTAAAGACTAGACGGTGTATTTCAGGACTGCTCGCACACCAAGTTCAGCACGAGTTCATGCTTTGGTGTGGGAGACGCTGCCGAGGGCGCCCGCTGACTCAACATAAATAGTATTACTGACTCGGCATGCACCGTTTCACACTCTTTAAAGCTTCCAGAACACACATCTCCCACATTTCAGCGCTCACACACTCCTGACGAGCCGAGCACTGAGAGAGCATCCGTGCCGACACCGACACTGATGCTGCGCTCGTTTCAGGTCGTAAGAGAACGGAAAACACAGGATTATGGGGTGTCTAATGATTTCAAATGTTACGAGAGACATGTTGGTGTTTGTTGTTCAGAGGGCTGGAACCTCGTTAAAACATGAAAGCCATAAAAAATGAGTCCTCTTACTGGTGAAGTTGTATTTTTAGCTGTAAAAACTGTGTAAGCCTCTCCTCGTGCAGTTTAATGAGTGTGAATTAGGCGATAGTGTTTTCTGGTGTTTGTGAATAAACTGTGTGATAAAAGGAGCTCCTGACGTGCAGCAGGAGGGAAATGTCCATTCAGCCATTTTAAATGGTGCGAATAAGCAGAAAAGCTCGTTGTGCAGAACGCAGCGTTTTAGAAAGTGAATGTTAGAAGCTGAAGCGCACAGTCCATGTTTGGCCTGAACGTCCGTTTCTAAAATCATTAAAACGGCAGCAAAAACCCAGCAGGACCTTCACGTTTTTTACTGCTGCTCATAAACCTGTTAACTCTATTATCAACCTGCCCATTGTTAGAAAATGTCCACCACAACTGTGTGGAGCCACCCCTCACGTCTTTCTGCTTTGACTTTCCTGTAGTGGTTTAAAGTGCTCTGAGCTAAAGTTCTCCAGGCTCTCTAAAGCTCTTTCCAACTGTTTCTTTGGACATCGGCTGCTTTTTCATTCGTTTTCCGTCCTGACCAGCTTCAGAGCCACTTAACTCTGGCCTATGAATTTTTCAGGCATAAAAAGGATCCTAACACAAGGGATGAACCAGTGTTGTGTCGACACACAGCAGACAACTTGGCAAAGAACCAATTTGAAATTGATCTTTAGGCTCTTTGTTATTAGCAGCCTAAACTCTACAAAAATGCCAAAGATAGCACAGTTTGACAGATAGAAGATATGATTTTTGCACCAACAAAGTGATTCTCAAAGAGCTATTAGCTGAAAACACGTCATATCTCAGCATGGTGTGCAGTGTGTCCTTAAGGAATTAAGGGAAACTGTACAAGTGGAGGGCAAAGCACGGTGGAGGCTCCGTCATGGTTTGGGGCTGCATTTCAGCCAGTGGTGTTGGAGATCTGATTGGGAGCAGCTTCATGTTTCAGCATGATCCCAAACACACAATCCCAATGCAGTAAAAGCCTCCCTGGATTGGAGAACGTGCACTGGAACCACAGTTTCCCATTTTCCCAGAAACATATAGAGAAATTAGGGCTGGCTCAAGACTTTTACACACACATTCAGAGTTTAAGTGAAAATTCTTTCTGAAAATGTGCCACACATAATCTAACATGTGTTTCCTGACTGAAGGGGCCATGGCTGCCACAGCATGGCTTCTGCCCGCATATAGAACATAGAGAAAATCACCCTCATGACTGAAGTGTCCTGTTGTCTCCTGCGTTTGATGAAGCTCTCATTCCAGACACCAAATTTTTTAACGCTTCAGGAAAGAATCACTGAGATCTCAGTGTGGACATGAAGCTTCAGATCAGGAATCCAAACCACCCAGCAGCATATTAATGACTAACTTTTTGTTATGGATCATCTCAGATGTTCTCTTGGCTGAAGATTGCTCCATTTTCTTCTTCCTGTCCTATGAGGGCATGTTTCTCTCCTCAGTGGGTACCCTCAACGTGAACTTTAATTCGGAACCCTCGTCCTCCATTTTCCCTGTGGACCAGAAAATAGTTCATGACGTGACATTTAAAGCTGATGAGGTGGCACTGAGAGCTCGTATCCTCCTGAAACCTGAGCTCTTGTTTGGGATGCAGCAGGTCTATGTTGAGCGGGTGCAGAAAAACCAGATGCAATATCCCCATATGAGGAGGCAGGGTCTCAGGAGGTTATCAGTAAGCGAGTATCCAAACCTAAAGCTCCAACTGACTTTTAAAAATAACTTGTGAGAGGGGCATCAGTCAGGTGGTTTGTGGATTCCAGAGCAGCAGATCAGAGGGAATAATCAGATTTTGCTGCTGTTTGGACGGTTTGTGCATTTGCAAACGATGAAGCGCTGGCTGAATACGTGCGCTGTGTTCGCCGCTGCCTCTGAAACGTGCCGGGGATGCAGATGCAAAAATCAAAGCCTGCATGAACCGCTCAGCTCTCCAAGGCCGGGGAGATAAACAGGACATGAGGGCAGCGCTTGTACTGGAACGAGGTGTTTGTAAGAACATGCAGACGTCGGGGGGGTGGATAACAGCAAAGATGATTCTCTATTACAGGTATGTCTTAATGTCCTGACTGCCAGACTGGCACTGCAAATAATACATATTGGGTTTCTGCTTCTGTTGAAAGAATTCTGGACATAGTAGGGGGTTGCATGGCTACCACAGCAGGATCGTGTCTTACGTATTTTATGTGACGCACACAGGTCAGATTTGACCGACACCTGTTTCATGCCTAAAGCTGAGAGAATGTGTCTGTAAATGTTAAATTTGCTGTATGCTGTGGATAATATATTGTTTCTGGGAGCTCTTTCCCTTTGTTTTACTCATGTTGTGCTGTGCAGTCGATGTCTGTGTGTTGCCGTGCAGAATATGAATCACTTGAATGTACATGACGTGTTTGGTTTGTATTCATTTCACTCATAAAGTTTATTTTTGTACCAGTGTGGGCGCCCGTGTCTTGCCCTGTTGTTTCTCTGTGAGAGATTTTATTAAGATGCCATCTTTCCATTTTGTTTTCCAATGGTGTAAAGAAAATATAAATAAAGATTATCTTCTATAAACACTGACTATATGAGAGCCTGTGTTCTCAGTGAAAATAGGCCAGGTGGAAATGCTTGGGCCCCGCTTCAGACAGGTTGGTGTTATCACAGGAAATCTGAACATATGGAATGTAACATGGTGAAAAGTTTAGTGGGTCAAATATTTGGAAGTATTTCATAAAGAACAATTTCCTCTTAATTATAGCTCTACATATATGACAAAACAACAACTAACTGTCAGACAATCTGTGGTGTCCCCCAGGGGTCCACTGCGGGACCAGTGCTATTTTAACTTGTTCCCAAATAACAATGTACAGAGGATATAGAAGGTGAACACATCCCAGGTTTTTCTGATGTAAGAAATGAGACCACCATAAATCATTTTTTTTAAGTTTTCCACCTTTAATGTGACCTTTAACCTGTACAATTGAAAAAGAAACTAATCTGTCAGGGGGAAAATATAAAAAATGTACAATAAGCTGGTTACATTAGTATGCACACCCTAAAACTAATACTTTGTTGAAGCATCTTTTGCTTTAATTCTAGCCTTCTGTCTTTTTGCCATCAGTTACAGTGACTCTGATTAACCCCAAAGGTATTCAAGGTGTTCAAAGGTATCAGTCAAGAGAAGGGGGCAAAACATTCCCACAGCATTACATATACCATATATTTGTTTTTATGAAAATGTTTTTCCAAATCTTTGCAATCAGGGAACAAAGAAACTAATCATTCCAACCGACACACAGCCAAAACAATTCACAAAAGCTACTCAAAAAAGGCAATTTATCCCTTTTCCAAAACAAAGGATTAGTAATAATAGTAATAGTAATAACTTAGACCTCAGAGGGCAAATGATCATCCCACATGTTCAGCAATGGACATCTCGAGGTTAACTTCCTCTACATTGATCTTGTTGATCAACTGTTCTCTTTTGGTCATCTTGGTTCAAGCTGAACTAGACAGCGAGTTAGTCTGGGCTCTTAAGGAGGCACAAAAACACACCAATGGAGGCTTAGGCAACAGCAGACTTGTGTGCCTTGGATGACCTGCTCTGTAGCCACTCAGAGAGCGAGGGAGACCCAACTGAGAAGAAGGCTTCCTCTACGTAGATTTCTGCCACTGTCAGTCTGACTGAAATAAACAGCAAATAAGTGTGAGTTTTGTAGGAAGGCACAAAAACACACTGAGAATAAAGAGGAGTCCAGGTCTCAGGAGAGCTGCGCTTTAACTGTGCAGAGCGCTAACAGCCAACTGACAACTCAGGCGCTCACCAACAAAGAAAGACCCTCTGCCTGCCGAAGACAACTGTTAACGATCCTTCGCATGCAAAAACTTTCTGTGACTCTTCCATCGGCTACATTGTTGACCAAAGCCTCTCTTTCTGCCGCCCAGGTTTGAGTGAGTCTGGGCTTCTAGGGGAACAAAGCACACTTATGTAAAGGAAAGTGGTGTGCTTGATTAACATGAAAGTCATTGTTTTATCCCAATTACAGCTGTTGGAAGCCAAAATGGTAACCGCAACTAAAATTGGATTAAGCACTCAGGTCAACAATCCAGGAGATAAGACACTGAGCACATTTGTCAGTTTTTTGGTCATGATGACAATGTCATGAACACTTTGAGCTGAGCTAAAACTTCTAAAAGGACTTCTGAACTGTAGATATTGAAGCTTCCAATCAAAATCCCCACAACGACTTCATACAGCGAAGAACGACAGGTAATGCTGCACAGTTTGTTAACGGAGCTGCTTCCTCGAGCGAAAAGTACGGAGAGGAAATTAGCAGAAGCCACAACAACTGAATTCCTCGCACTCACAGTCACATTTGAGAACCGATTAAGAGGCGTAGTGAAGAGAAATAAGAGAGGCAAGAAGACAGTGTGAACACCTTCGTCTGAGGTCGTGAGAGTGTGACAGGACAACAGCAGGGGAGATGAATGTGAAACGGTGTCTGCCTGTTTCAAACTCTCATTTTAAAGGAAACAGTTCATATCTGACCTAGTCAACAACTCTCCACTGCTTACTGGAGAGGCCATAGGGGTCTGGTGCAGTCCAGATTGGGCACCAGTCAAAGATGGAGGTCTTGTTAGTCTGATCATGACATGGAATGTCATCTCTCTGCTGAGGAAGAACTGAGAGAGAGATACCTGCACCATATAGTCAGGGGAGCTGGGCTCAGACTTAGAAATAGAGTAAGGAACTCAGTCATTCAGTAGTGGCTCAGAGTACAGCTGCTACTACCACTACTTGCCCTAGAGACCCTGTCCTGGAACCGGCTCCAAGGTGGGCTCCAGTATTCCTGTCCCGAGCAAGGTAAATTGGACCATTAGTCATCATAGGTGTGTTCTAAGGCTAAAAGTTGAGCCAAAGGGTGTGGGGTTCAGTGGTTTCAGGATCTCATCTCTGCATCTTTGTAATCTGGTTCAAGTCACTTCATCAAGCCATGACCTCCAGCTCACGCTGGGGCAGTTTTCAGCTGGGTGCAAAGCAGCTGGGATGAGAATTGGCACCTCCGAGTCTGAGGCCATGGTTCTCCCGTCTGTTGTGGTGACGTGAGAGCTTAAAGAGCATTAAAGTGAAGCTGTCAATTTACCATCAGTCTAAGTTCATACCCTCACGTATGGTCATGAGGGTAGTGACCGAAAGAATAAGATCGACACAAGAGGCGAAAATGAGCCTCATCTGAAGGGTGTCTGGGCTCCCCCTTACAGATTGGGTGAGGAGCTGCCAGACCTTCACATACAAAGGAGCCAGTTAAGGTGGTTCAGGCATCTGACCAGGAGAGGTGTTTCAGGTGTGCCCCACTAGAAGGAGACCCAAGGGCAGACCCAGGACACACTGGAGAGATTACGTCTTTCAGCTGGCCTGTCTCTCCTTCCCCAGAAGAGCTGGAGGAGATGGCCGGGGAACTGTCTCAGCTACCCATACCTCCACACCTGTTCTGTTTGATCCACAGAGCTAGCTTCACAGCACAAATTAACCAAGTACAACTTTGTGTGGTTTCTCTCCAGAAGCTGGTGGCCTTTGAGCCACTCATTGCTTCTTCTACATTTCATCCTCCCCTCTTGCTGGGCTCAGAGCAGACTTCCTGCATCACAGCAGCTGCCTTCAGTGGACAGCTTTAAGTTGTAAACTATTTTAATGTCCACTGAGTTTCTTAGAGTAACTTCCACACTATGCCATAAACGGTGTGTCTAAATGGAGATTATCAACCTAACTTTCATCTCCAGTTTGGCCTGCAAATATCAAAGTGTTCCACTGACAGCTGAGCAGAGAGTTTCTGTTTTGCGGCTCAGTCCTCTCTGTTTGCTGTACCTTTGTGATGGCCTGATCTGTCTGATTGCAGCGATGATGTTAGGGTTAATCACCTGTGGAGCTTGAGCATCCACACATGACACCTCACACGTCCCCTCAGTCATTAAATGCATACACTTTGCCCCATTTGACTGTATAATGACTGTAATATTACATTTCATATAAAAATATGCCTCTCCTCAAGATGTTAACTAAGGCATTCATTAATCCCAGTGAGGAAGTTCAAACACTTCCTGTGCAGGGCACAGCAGGAAACCTGGTAATTTACATCAACTGTGCTGCCAACAGTGGAAACAGAGAGACAAGTATAATTATCAGCTAATGCAGTCATATTTGATATAATGTTGTAACTCATTATCTTTGATTGTAGAACTAATCATTTCTCTAACAACTGTAAAACAGGAGCATCACTGAGCCGGTACAACCCCACAGTCCCAGGATCAGTTCATCCTACTCCTAAATTTATTTTCATTGGCATTTACTGTCAATATACAGCACTGTGCAAAAGTCTTGATCCAGCCCTCATGTCTTTATGTGTTGAAGGAAAATGGAAGCAGTACTGTGCAACAATTTATTAAAAGATGTGTAAACATAAATGTAAATACAGCACATAAAGCAAAAACAGAGTTTGGTTGCCTTTTGTTCTGTTCTCTGTCAACATGATCCCACACTGCTTCAACAATGTTGAGGCTCTGGGGAGGCCAATCCATGACTGATGGTGTTCCATTGTGTGTTTTTCTATCCAGGTAGGGTTTTACTGCATTGGCAGTGTGTTTGGGATCATTGTCCTGCTGAAACACGAAACTGCTGCCAATCAGATGGTATCGCATAGTGGATCAAAATCTGATGCTACTTTTCTGTGTTCATAATTCCATCAGTTTTGACAAGATCTCCAACACCACTGGCTGAAATGCAGCCCCAATGACCAAAGGCAGCCAACATCCAAAGAAGAGCTTTGGAATGTCCTTCAAGAAGCCTGGAGAACTATTCCTGAAGACGACTTAAAGACATGACAGGAAGCTTGGCTAAGAGAGTTCAGGCTGTGTGGAAGAATAAAGGAGTTCAGAACAAATATTGACTTTCAAGATGCTTACGGTTGTACAAACTGAAACAAATGTGCACAACTATACCATTCACTTAAATGCATTATTTAAATTAAATAAGGAAACTGTTTGTACTGACAGTGTAAGCCTAAAGCATAGACTGCCATCTCTAATTCCAATTTGAACACATTTAACATTTAGGAATTGGAGCCATTTTTATATGGAGTCCCAAAGATATATGGAAAAACTGTATTTTCTCCCTGAGGCCCAGAATGAGTCACCACATTCAGATTAACAGCTTAAAACAGCTGATGTATAAATGCCAAAGCATGAAGGAGTATGATAATTTCATGGCTGCAGAGATGAGGTGGAGGACAAGAGGATGTCTGGGCGTAAAAAGCTTTTGATCCACGTGCTTATCTATACATGCATGCAGAGTGCTGACATAATTGCTGGTGGGAGTCATTTCCTCTGTTAGCCTCGCCGTCACCACAGCTGGGTTCATGTGCTGGAAGAGCTCAGGGCAGAAAGGAGCCGTGACTCCTGTCCCCGTCCGTGCATTGTGTGTCAGGTATGCAGCAGAAACTATATACATACCAGACGACATACAGCAGCTTCATTATCTTTTGCCTGCAGCCATAGAAAATATGACCATACATAATGCTCAACTCCAGAGTAATAAGTCAGAGGATTCAAACTGATGCAACTTTATGAGGAAATAGGCATCATGGAAGCAAAATGAGAGTCCAAAACTACAGTTTGACAAATTCTCCCTCTATAAGAAGACTGCTAACATAAGGAGATCTTCTTATCATCTATTTCTTTATCTAAAGATGAGCTTTCTCTCAGTACCACAAGCAAGAAGCCACAGCTCTGAATGATTGAATCCAGGTGTTTGATTCAGTCCCATTACCACAGCTGTATAAAACATTAGTGAAAGAATGGGTGGTTCTAAAGAGCTCACTGAATTCCAGCGTGGTACTGTAACAGGATGCCACCACTGCAACAAGTCAGCTGGTGACATTTCTTCCCTCCTAGATATTCCACCATCAGCTGTAAGTGGGATTATTGCAAAGTGGAAGCATTTAGGAACCACAGCAGCTCAGTTCCACAAGCCCGTCAAAGTAGCTTTTGATGCATAAAATATAATTTTTGGATGGAGTCTGAGACTAGGCAACCCCTCACCCTAGATGCTGAATGAGGGGACCTCTGGGAGGATCTAAATAGTAGAGCCTCACCGGGGCTGAGTGTGGTGGCCACAGTACCCCAGTACTTGGGTCCATGCATCCCCAGCAGTCAGGTTGAATACAGAGGTTATCCCTGTGAGAAGAGTAAGGACCAAGCCCACCCTCTGGGGATGGTGTTTAAACATGGGATAAGTCATCTCTGGAAATCCCTGAGGGATCAGCCAGTGGGTCTGGTGGAGACCACGTAAAGTTATAGAGCGGGGTCATCGAGTGCTGAGGCACATAGTGCATAAAAGTGGCCGGTGCTCCAATAAGTGCAGAGTGGCACAAAATGTAGAAGTGCTGAGATTCAAAAGTGGCCACTGCCGGAGTTGTGCCACATGCTAAAGCTGTAACAGTCAGCTACTGCTTTTGAACTTTTGCAAATAAACAATAATTTTAGGCCAGTTGCGGTTATGTACATCTGAAGTTTGTCTCATTTGTTGCATGGTGAAGTTAACTTAATCCTATAATATAAATGCAAAGTAAATTATATTTGCAGGATAAAAAACTGGCCACAATGCTTCACACCACAAGTTCGAGTCTCTGCTGGAGTAGCGTCCATGACGTCAGCTGGTTCAAACTGCAATTTGGGAATATTTTTCAACTAACACTAAACATAGAAAAAAACTGACCGCTCAAAGTAGCAATTGATGGTAACAGCTGCATCAGTATACGCTACAACTCCAGGAACAGCCGAACACTGGCCACCTTTGGATCCCAGTATCTGTCACAAAAACTGCGCACCAGGAACTTCATGGCGTGGGTTTCCATGGCCGAGCAGCTGCATGCATGCCTCACATCAGCAAGCACAATGCCAAGCATCTGATGGAGTGGTATAAAGCACGCTGCCACTGGACTCTGGAGAAAACATGTTCTGTGGAGTGACCAATCACAATTCTCTATCTGGCACTCTGATGGACCAGTCTGGGTTTGGTGATGCCAGGAGAACATTACCTGGATGACTGTAAAGTTTGGTGGAGGAGGGATAATGCTGTGGGGTTGTTTTTCTGGGGTTGGCCTGGGTCCCTTAGGAGGAGAATCAACAAACTGATTAAGAAGACCAGATCTGTCCTGGGGGAGCCGCAGCATCCACATCAATGTCGAAGGGCGGGATTTAAGTCTCACTATCCATGTATATATATGTCCATTCTCCATGTGCATCTATAGTGTGAATAAGTCTGAAGTAAAGTTTAAAGTATGGTTTTGCAGGAGGAATGAAAGTCAGTAGAAACAAGACAGAGTACATGTGTGTGAATGAGAGGGAGGCAGGTGGAACGGTGAAGATGCAAGGAGCAGAGGTGGCAAACGTGGATGAGTTTAAATACTTGAGATCAACCATCCAAAGCAACGGACAGAGCACAAGAGAGGTGAAGAAGAGAGTGCAGGCAGGGTGGAGTGGGTGGAGACGAATGTCAGGGGTGCTTTGTGACAGAAGGATAGCAGCAAGAGCAAAAGGAAAGGTTTACAAGACGGTAGTGAGACCTGCTATGATGTATGGTTTGGAGACAGTGGCACTGACAAAAAGACAGGAGGTGGAGCTGGAGGTGGCAGAGCTGAAGATGATGAGATTTTCACTGGAAGTGACCAGGATGGACAGGATTAGAAATGAGGACATCAGAGGGACAGCTCAGGTTGAGAAGTTTGGAGACAAAGTCAGAGAGGCAAGGCTGAGATGGTTTGGACATGTTCAGAGGCGGGATAGTGGA
>VUQH01084101.1:0-12995 GCA_015106775.1 Etroplus canarensis
GACGTGATGTGCAAAAAGGTCTTTATTTAACTCAAATAATAATAATGAAGTCCATGAGCATAAATCCAAACGTGAAGCGTGAAAAACCTGGAGACATGAACGGTGGCACAGGTGGGAACAACGACAAATAACGCGACACCGAAAAACACAGAAGACGAGACTTAAATACACAAAGACAAACCAATGAACACACGACAGGTGGACAGGGTGGGGGAGACCTAACAGGGACAACCAATGAAGGGAAGAGAAGAGGACAGAGGCATAACAAACTCACTGAGACAGGGGGGAACAAGACCAGGAACACGACAGACTACCAAAATAAGACAAGACTAGACACAGACAGAAACGAAGACCACTAACAAGGGAAACAGGCAAGGTATGGGGCAAAAAAGGAACAAACAGAACTCAAAACCAACACAAAAACCCAAACCAAAACATGGACCATGACAGATACAGTAGTGTTTAAATAATTAATTCTACACCGCTACTACCACTACTACTACTACAAAAAAAATAATAATAATAATTTTTGCTCATCTGGCCTAAGGCCCCATGAGCTAATGCCATGGTGATGCACTGATCTACCTGCCCCCAATTCGCAAATCATTACTCTTCCTAGAGTACTACTGTGGATTTTAGTGAAACCTGCACACAGTCACCACCCAGTGTGTCTTCACCAAAGGTCATATTTGTCATTTGGGCAATTTGTCATCGCTGTTCCTAAGAATATTGTTCTGGATTGTAATATTAATAAATTAGTGTTTATGTGTGCATAAAAACCATTATTAAGTTTATTAATAGCATAATATTGCCATTAAGCCATGTTAGGGCTGGTCAAAAAATAGGGCCATTGTCTTGATAAGTTCCTTGACTTCTAAATTAATTTTAATTCTCATAAGTTTGTGCAGTACAGTTAACCAGTGACAAGAAACTTCACACATTGGAATCATCTGTGAATTGAGGGAACATGAGCAACTACGACATTAATGTTCTGGTTTTATGATTAAAATTCTTTATTATTATTATTTGTAATAGTAGTAGTAGTAGTATAAAAATGCATCTGTTTTCTTTATAATGACTGACATGGACCTGTTCATAAACATAAATTAAAAAAGAGCCAAAGATATGAAGTCATAAGAAACAATCTGATCGACCAAGTTGGGAAAAATTGAAACAATGAAACAAAAGAACCCATGAGATATGACAAAAAGCATACCCCTGAAGTCTGCCTTTACTCCAGCTGGTAGGATAAAATTTAAAATTAAATGGCTTATTTAAGTAAAAATGTCATGGTTTAAGTGGCTCTGGCAGCCAGCGTTAATATAAATTTCCATCTGTAAGGCTTATTGAAGTATCCCACAAAGCTTCAAGAAAAGTGACAGATGCTGACAGTCCATTTTCTCCACTCTCTGTCATTGTTTGAAATCCCAAAGTTTGGATTTGTAAAGGAGGAAATATTTGTTTGAGAGTGCAACGTGGCCATACTCAGCAGGCACTAGAAGGCGAGGGAGATGACATAGCAGGTGGAAATCAAAACCAATTACAGCTTTATAGTATTGGTTTTAGCAGTTTTTTACAGGTGGCAGCTGCAAGTGGGATGGCAAAAGATAGCAGGAAGAAAGGCTGGATGGAAGGGGCAAGGGATGATGCAGATGACAGAGGAGGGAGTAAGCTCCTAGAAGCGCCTGTGAAAATCAGTGGCCCCCTGGGAGACCAGCTGAGCTCAATTACCAGGAGAATACAGTTGCAAGGGGAAGCCGAAAGGATACAGCATCGATCTGTCACACAGTGACAGCGGGGAAGAGAGCACAGGCAGAGAGGGAGGGGCGAGCAGCAAACTAGAAAGAGAGTGAAGAAAAGAAATGAATCTGGGAAAGGGTGCAAGCCAGAAGAGACAGTGAAGTAAAGGGAGGCATGAGCAAAACAAATTCTTCTGTTTAAGGTGGATTACTGCCTCGCGTATATACAAACAATATGCTGTTTTCACTGTAGTTTATTTACCCCAAGCAGTCATCTCGAAACTAAATGAATCATCTGAATTATCAGATACTAATTCCAGAGTATAATGGGAAAATTATAGCACTCATTTGCATAATGTGCGAAAATTTAAAAAAGAAAAAAAGGTTCTTCATGCTTCATTCCAAACAAGTTAAAGCAGCGAAGATAGTCATTAGTATCACCACACTATCTGAAGAAGATACTAGACCATAACAAGAATCATTTCATGGGTTGCTATTTTGTAGTTCCAATGCGATTATTGGACTTTGACATCTGAAGGTGTTTTCATTTGCTCACAGGGCATATTTGGTGCCGAGCCCAACAATTAGGCTTGCATAGTTTTGTTAAAGCATCAATTTAACAGGAAGCTATTAAAGCCACATTGTGAACTTCCAATTTTTAATAATAATAATATTAATGATAATAATAATAATAAGTGAATTTTTAAGAGGCACTTAAAAGTTGACGTGTTGACTGTTCTTTTCTTTGAAAGGTTTTTATAATTAACAGTAATTATCATGGTCCCCGTCAAGTGAAAGTAATGCAGAATTTAAATTAAAGCCAAGAAAATCATACTACAGAACATTAATAACATACTTCAAAGCAAAATGCCTGGAGTGATTCTGTTTGTGTATGTTATGCAAATACCTACAGGCAGATTTACTATTTAATTTTATCCCATCAATTGAATCTTACCATCTCATTAGCTTTTTGTGCTTGCGGCTCTCCACGTACCCCCCTCCAATCCCACACCGCCAGTGAAGAAATGACCAAAGGCCAGAGTCTTTGGACTTACTTATGCAAGTTTTTATTTTTTTTTTATTTTTTAACTCAGCATCATTTATGAAATGAACATAAGGACACTGTCGGGAATGATGCGTAAAATAAAAATCTAAGAACTTTTTGATAAATGAGAACCCATATATAATTAATTTATGAGGCCCCATGTCTATTTACAAAGAAAAAACAAAAACAAAATAAATCTGTAATAATTGAACCAAATCTTTGGGCAGATGGACTTTACTATTCTGGATGTGTAAATAAAACAGTGGTACACTGGAGCAAACATAACACAAGACATCTACACAATAATCTTCTGTTTTTAATGTTTCTAATGTTAACCACATCTATTCCTGAATTTCTACCTCCTCAAGGACAAAAAGCTGTTATACACAACTCAGTCTGTGAGTGTGTCAAATCACATGCTGTGCAGGTAAACACATTCAAGGTGAGAAAACCATCTGTTGTTGATGTTTTTCAGTTAAATTTTAAAAAAAAAAGTCAAGCTGGAGCTCTGATGAAAGCTGGCTCAGATAAGCCAGTGAAGTGAATAACAGTAATCGTTTTGTTACAATGTTATGTTCTTCTGGGAGACCTTGGTTCCCGGAATTCACCTGGTTGTTAGTCCAACACATACCAACCACTGCTGCAGACTAAGTACACCCCCCACGGCAAAAATTCCAATGATCTCAGTGGCAGTTAAAGTCAAGGAGTATCTATCTATCTATCTATCTATCTATCTATCTATCTATCTATCTATCTATCTATCTATCTATCTATCTATCTATCTATCTATCTATCGTTCGTCATGTGAAAAGAACTCTGTATGCAGAACGATATGCAGTGCTGTGGACAACTAAATACACTCTTACTGCTTCCACAGGAACTGATGATCAGTTAACCAGTGTTTAACTGATCATCAGTTAAACACTGATGTAGTAAGTACCTTTATAATAGGAATGTTGGCAGTTTGTTGGTCTGGAGCATTCGGGTGTGCCGCAATCTACCCAGAGGTAGACAATTCCATCGAATTCACCCCAGAACCTGCGGTGCTCAGAAAAATGCAAATTCAAAAACACATTAGCTACATCTCAGACTCTACAGGCCTCAGCTAGCATGTTAAATGGTAAAGTTCATGCCAGTACAGTTAGAAAAAGACTGAACTTGGAAGGCTTCCCAGGAGAAAGCATCTTTTCATTAAAAAGAACATTGCAACATGGCTTAGGTTTGCAAAGTTGCATCTGAACAAACCACAAGACTTCTGGAACAATGTTCTTTGGACAGATGAGACTAAAATGAAAATGATTGGCCACAATGCACAGGGCGACATTTGGTGAAACCAAACACAGCATATTAGCACAAACATCTCTTACTAGCTGTCAGGCACAGTGGTGGAAGGGTAATGATTTGAGCTTGCTTTTGCAACGACAAAATCTGCAGTCACTGAGTCGATCATGATCTCCTCTGCATACCAAAGTATTCTAGAGTCAAATGTCCGGCCATCTGTCTAACAGCTAGAGTTTGACCAAAATCGAGTCATGCAACAGGACAATGATCCCAAGGGCAGCAGAAAATCTATAACAGAATTGCTGAAAAAGAAAATAATCAAGGTGTTGCATTGACCTGGTCAAAGCCCAGAGCTTAACCTGATTGTGGCAGAGAGTGGTGCATAAACAAATACCTGCAAACCTCAATGGCACAGACAGTGGCTGCTGTGGTCAGTTTTCATTGTTGTAATAGCCATGACTACTTCCTTATAATTTAATGCACTAACTATAGAAAATTGCATCATGTTCTTTTTCTTCTTGCTTTCTTGCATTTATTTAAAATGCCTTTTATATTGCATTTAATTCCATACGCCTTTATTTGATATGCTTGGAGAACCCAAGGCACTGACTTTGCCCCCAAACTCTATACATCTTAATGTATTTGCTTTGGAAAAAGCCAAACGTACTGCACTCCAAATGATCTACTGCCAACATAGTAGTGCTAGGCACCACAGACATCCCCCTCCCCCACCCACCCTACAAGATTCTGTATCCAGAGCTGCTGACATCATGAGGAACAGCTACGTAAATAATAAACTAATTCTGCTAATGGTGTGTCTGTTCTTTGTTTATCTGCTATATATTAATTTTCAAAGCACATAGTGCTATCTGATCTGCAAGAATGAAAGCACGATGCAGTTGTTAACTGCCATGTACAAGGCACAATAGATAAATATTAAGCAATGATTTTAGATTATGTAAAAGATGAGCCAGCTGAAGAGAGAAGACATATTAGACATAATATTTTAATAACTTGAATTGCATGCAAATCTGTTCCCTACTTAACACCCGTTGGATCTGACCAGCACTGAGCACAAACAAGACACAGTAGTACTCTGTTATGCAACTGTGTGGTTTGGATCGTTATTGATTATTGCATCATGTACTATTAATTTGGTTTTCCTTTGTAATGCTAAACTGGTATTTTATTTTCACGCACAAGTAATTTCCTATCACAGATGTTAAAAAAGAGGGGAAAAAGATCAGAAGACTTTTAAAATTTTAAAACTAAGCCTGTGCACCCAAGAACAACTGTTTAACACTTGCTATTCCACTTTCAGTGTTGGTGTCTGCAAGCACAACAGCTATTTTGGAACATGTATGTTCAGCAACGCAATGTGCAAAAGGGCTGGCAGAAGTTGAATATAGTGGTGATTAATAAATCCACTCTTAGCCAGTCTCATGACCATGAGACTGTGGCAATCACAGTGACGCATGGCAACAGCTCAACAACAGTTCCAGGAAATCAGATTGGTCATCTGGATGATGCAGAGCACCACAAACTGAACACAGCCCATGTTATCTGCAGCCAGAGGCAGAGGGTGTGGGGTTTTTATTTAACATGTATCATAATGGATGGATAGCAGGGGTGGGTGTAAAGGTGGGGATTCGGTGTGTGTGTGTGTGTGTGTGTGTGTGTGTGAGTCTCACAGTGCTTAGGTTTTCTAACTCCTTTACTTTGCAAATTGCAAGCAAAAAAAATGCATGAGACACTCTTTTTTTGTTCTGCCACTCACTAAAATTAAAAATGTTTACTGTCATAACCAGCCTTTATATTATTCGCTCCACTAACTGCTGTTAAATTTTGTCTTTAGTGAGGATGCTATATTATAACAGGGCAGGTACGTCTCCTAATGTTAGTTTATGGAGGCAAGAGGTCTGTGTGCACTGAAGTCACAACATTAAATTTTACGCAAGTTTTCCAGTGCTTTAGGTTTGTTTTTATTTTCTGATTTCCCAGCCAAAGAAGTTCACCTTAATCACTCAACCAGTAACACTGTACCTAAACATCTGTTTCTGACAGAGGGCCTCCAAGGTTTGTTAGATTTATCCTTTAGTGAAAATAAATACCTAATTCCATGGCAACTCAGGTATTATTGCACTATTATATGTTAGGTTGGACCAAAGTGGTGGCTTAGCCAACAGATCAATATTGCCACCCACAGAGCCATGTTGCAAGCATGGCTAGAAATATTAAAACTCCTTGAAAAGTGTTTATTATCCTTACTAAAGAATTCAGAAACCAAATCCTTGGGCAAACAAGTCAGTGTATTTTAAACAGATTTTATGAAAAAATTATGCAGGGCTCTGTTCAGCGTCTGCTACATTAGCTGGACACTTGCTTATGAATCTGAATGTCATGAGCTTTCTGTGGCCCCTAAGGAGAGGGAACAACTGTTCAACAAGGATGATCTACAGCTGTCTGACTCACCGATGTTGTGTGTCTGCTCAGTGGCCTTAAAAACCGTGGGATACCGCCTGGATTCACCTGCCAGAAATAATCTTCCAAAGGACCCGGTGTCCAGGACACGTGCATGTTAAGTAACACTTGTTTGCAATAACAAAGAGGCATGCATGCCTTAACCAGCCCACCTTACTTTTTGCTCATCAGCATTACAGAGGCTATGGAAATTGTAAAAGAAAATTAAAAGAAATTAATTTTGCTATTTAGAAACAAATGGAAGTGTCACAGCCCCAGGTGTTAGCTCAGGCTCATTTCCAGATGCAATTATTAGATTGGATCAGGAGGGTTAGTGTGTAATCACTTGTGGAAAATCAGATTTCATAGGGTTGTGATGGCACCCACTGTCTCAGCAGGCTAAAGAAGCAGATATTCAAATTTTGATTTGTGTGTTTGAGGAGGAGACAGGCACACTTGATTGGTGACTGATCCCCTGCAGCATGTTTTTCTGGCAATAATAATGTTGTCTTTGTGCAGAAAATTGTTCAAATTGACTGTTTCTCTTCAAGGTTTTAAAAGTTAGAAAGTAAAAAAAACATCTTTTTTAAAAAGGATTGGAAATAAACTATTGAAAAAATAAGTCAAAATCACACACACATGCATGCAACTTTGAGCTTTTGAATTTACTCCCTAGAAAATTAGACAAAATGTGGATGTAATGCTGTGACAATATGTTCTTATATAGACCAAAGCTTGCTACTTAGTATAGTCAGTCTCTCTTGGGTCCAGAAAATACAAACTTGGCTTGCTGCTACTGCTGTTCATAAAGAGTTATTTAAACCCCACCATAGTTCCCTCCAAGGCTTTTTCATTTTAACCATGAAAGCAGGGGTTTACCAACCATTATATAACTTGGTTGCAGCACTTAAGCTGATTTAGCAGAAGAAAAACTACTCTGAAAGCAGGAATGGGCATTGATACCCCGTTCCATTTACGATCTGGCTTCAACTTGGTGAAATACCTGCGACCAATGAATCCTTTATTGATCCCTTCACTCATGTTCCCAGTTTAATTACTCACCTTTCTTTCTGACACTACAGACACAGCAGAAAGGGAGAAAAAATAAACACTGAAATATTGCACCAGCTTTAACAATCTAAAGTGATCAAATCAGAGTAGCTGGAAAGGTGCCAGGACTTTACATCAGTTTTTGTGATTTATGCAGTTTGCATAGTGTTTGGAATGACTCCTCATTTATGTAAATCTCTGCAAAGAAGATGGATGTTGCAAAGTTAAAATAAACCATAGTGCCACGATTGCTACTATGTGGGAAATGTAGTGTGCCAGGTAGAAATAAACCCCAATTTTCAGGATTATGATTCACAATATAGGTGATAATAAGTTCAAGTTCAAAGAGATGATATGTATATATTGCATATTGCATAATATGCCTATATTGTTACTGATTTTTATGAGGTAGACTAAAGAAGGAAATTATGTGCTTAATTAGAAATAAAATATCTATTTCTCATTTATTTTGTGGAAATTATGCTAGAATAGTGTTGCAACATTCTTTATACCCCTTCTGTGAAGTTATTGCATACAAGAACCAAGTTTTCAGGTTTCACAGAGACATCGTTTCTTTATTTTATTAGTTTCATTGCAAACTTCATTAGTTTAATATACTGTGTTCTTTTTTACTTTGCTTTCTCTGGAAAAATGGAAGTGAAGCCCATCAAATTTACCTTTTTTAAAAATTAGGAAATAGAAACTTTTTTATGCATTGTAAGTAGCTCCTAGGAGAATAAAATTTATTGGCTTCTGTTATATTTGGTTTTTCACAGCTCTGCAGTCTTCACCAGGAGCTCCTTGTCAGCCTGCAGTGATTGAGATTACCTGTCTTTTTGGGAAATACTGCATATGGGCACGCAGTGGCACCAGGGTGTTCATTTTTATTCTGTGTGTTGATGATCTTTGGGCTTTAAACACTGGAGGTGTTCATAAAACAATATATATGCCTCCAGGGCAACTCTGAATATGTGGACTTATAGTTTCTTACTGGCTCTGTATTCAGCCTGTCACATTGTTAGGATTGGAATGTGGTTGTTTTTTATTCTGTTGACTTCTCACACTGACAATGATCTTGATTGGCTATGAAAATAGGCAGGTATGATTTTGAGATATTTTCTTCATGAATTGTTTCACAATGTGACAAGTTTGACAATCCGTCTCACTCCACTGTCTCTCTGGGGAACTTCTAGCAAGCTCATTATTTTTCGTACCTGTGCTGAAGCAATTCAGGGCTTCCTTCAAGGGCAATTGCTGGTTTTGATGTTAGTGTAATAATACAGCAAATATTTCAGTGTGAACTAAAACAGTCAAACACCAGTGGCAGCGGATGGACACTAATTAAGAGGATAAATGGGGTTTTTAATTGTTCATTAAAGGGCTGCTCTGTTGAGTATTAAAATGGCATTGTAGCTGTAAAACTTCACACTGTCAACGCACTGATGCACAATAATACTCAGCTGCACACGCTAAACAATAGATGCTTCCACACCCAGACAAAATCAATTCCTCATCTTGAAGTACAAATTACAGAGTATTTGGCCTTCAACCTTTAAATCTGACATTCTGACACACCCAAGTCCTAAACAAGACAACTTCAATGGCTCAGATCATCTACAAGCTTAATACAGCATAAGCATCAGCTGCCAGTGACAGTCCTGTCTGGCTTTCATTACAGTGTCCTCAGGACAGAAGAGATTATGTGTGAAAGCAATACGACATCTTCAAAAAGGCGGTACGACTTTGAAGAGCAGCACGTGTTTGTGCATGAATGGAGTAAATGGACATTAAATGCTACAATCGAATTCAAGCTTTTGCTGATACAAAGCAAGCAGTAGATGGGAGGATGTACAAAATATGTGTGTTTTCACAAAATCCAAATAGCAGCCTATCCAGGTTTATGTAAACAGACTTTGTCATAAACCATCACAATGCTTAAATATCCTGAATACTGTAGGAATAGAAACGCAGGAGGATAAAATCCCAGGATGTTTACCAAATCTGTGTGTGCACTGCAAGAAATATGAGGCTGTGAGTGCATGTGTAGTCTGCATAGTGTTTGCATTTTTATGTACATAATGCTTAGTCACTGGGTGCACAGACATGAGGTGATATTTTGGTTGAATAGGGTGTCAAATAGAAATTCCAATTCCAATCTGACACACTTTTGACTTTATTAGACTTATTAGCTTAATAAAAGAAATCATAACAGTAATGTGTGTGTTCTGACTTCAGAGGGATCACACTCCTCAGCCTGCCTGGGAAGGTCTACATCAGGATACTGGAGAGGAGAGTCCATCCGTTAGTCAAACCTCAGATTCGGGAGGAAAAATGCTGCTTTTGTCCTGGTCATGGAACACTGGACCAGCTCTTTATCATTTTGAGGATACTCGAAAGTGCATTGGAGTTTGCCCAACTAGTCTACATGAGTTTTGTGGACTTGGAGAAGGCATTCAACTGTGTCCCTCAGGTTGTCCTATAGGGGGGTGCTTCAGGAGTATAGGCTGTTGAGCCTGTTGTTACAGGCTATACATTCCCCTATACAACTGCATTGAGAGCTTGGTTAGCATTTCTGGCAATAACTCAGACCTCAAGACATTGCCCCTACTTTTTGTAGATGATGTGGTTCTGTTGGTTTCATCGAAAGAAGACCTCCAAGTTTGACTGGGGCAGTTTGCAACTGAGCGTGAAGTGGCTGGGAGGAGAATCAGCATCTACAAGTCTGAGGATATGGTTCTCAACTGGAAAAGAGTGGTTTGCCTTCCCTGGATTGGGGATAAGTTGCTGCCTTGAGAACGCCTCAGTGCATTGATGACTGCTGCCCCCACAATCCTGACCTGAATAAGCAGCACAAAATGAATGGATGGATGGATAACAGCAATGCTTGCAAACTCGTGACAAAATGGCTAGCAATACAGCTAAAGAAATATATGAAAGAATAACCCATAGCAAACTAACAAAAATACACTGCAAAGAAAAAAAACAAAGATTGCAATTACATTACACAGCAACACCTCTGTAAACATCATGGATTACACAGGTGTTGCTCCCAATCCCTGTTTTGTTTAGTATATATGTAATTGTCTGACAACTACCTTTAACTATGGGTCACTGAACAGCTCCACACTGGTTATAATTAAATTCAGTGAAACGAAATGCAGTTTTAAGTCACTAAAAAAGATCTGGGAATGGCAATACTATCATGTAGGCTGGTCAAGACACAGCTTTTAAGTGGAATTAAACAGGTACTGAATGGAATGGAATGAAAACTGATATTGTGCCATCTACACATTATACCTATAGAAGCTTTTATGGCATCCCATTTTAAATCCATAGGAATTAATATAGAGTTAGTCGCCCCCTTTGCAGTTACAACAGCTTCCATTTTTCTGGGAAGGCCTTCTACAAGATGTTGGAGTGTATCTGTGGGAATTTTTGCCCATTCATCCAGAAGAGCATTTGTGAGGGCAGGCACTATGAGAGAGAGCCTGGCTTGCAATCTCTGTAATAGTTAAGTTCCGGGCCAGTCAAGTTCTTCCATACTAAACTCATCCAGCCATGCATTTTATGGGCCTTGCTTTGTGCACTGGGACACAGTCATGCTGAAACAGAAAAAGGTCCTTCCCAAATTGTTCCTTTCAAAGTTGATGCATAGAATTGTCCAAAATGTCTTGGTAAGCATTAAGATTACCCTTCACCAAAACAAAGGGGCCCAGGTTAATGCCAGAAAATAAACCCTATAATATTACCCTTCCTCCACCAAACTTTAGGCAGGCAGGTCATGTTCTACTGGCATTCCTCAAACCCAGACTTGTTCATCAGACTGCCAGACAGAGAAGTATGATTCATCACTCCACAGAGTACATCCCCGATGCTCCAGGCATTGTGCCTAGTGATATAAGGCTTGCGTGCAACTGCTTGGCCATTGAAACCCATGCCATGTTGCTCTCATGATAAAGTTTTTGCGCTGATGTTAAAGCTAGAAGAGGTTTTGAACTCTGCAGTTATTGAGTCAGCAAAGCGTTGACAACTTTTAGGCACCATGAACGTCAGCACTCAATGAAACCATTTTGTAACTTTATGGGATCTGTTACTTTCTGTCTGAGTTGCTGTGGTTTCTAAACACTTCCAGTTTTGAATTCGCTGATTAAGAAGTTAGTGTGACTTGTGTCCATATTGTATATTGTATGCATTTTTTTACTTGTCCAATATTTTGCTTTGAACAATAAAGTTAATATCAAATACCCTGAACTGATGACATTCAGCCTGAGCTGTGTTTACTACTCAGAGCTATCGAGCAAGTACTTGTATGCTGACATTAAACTACATGGTAACCTGATGAAACATTACACCTAGAAAACAATGGCATTTTAGCAATGCTGATATGTTCATTTTAGCAAGCAGGTATTAAAATTTAGCTATGAAGCCTTCTTGGCTGTACAATCAATCCACTCAGTTTTCTCTCAAGATTGCTCTTCTTATAATGACAGAATTGGATATTTGGAAATTTTGCAATCACAGATTAAGCCACAGTTGTTGACTTCATTTACAGTTTTAGGTTGAGGTTGTAGCACAATTAAAATGTAAATATTCATTTTTGTTTTTCTTGATAGAATAAACAACAGAAAGTTAAATTTGGGAAAAAAAAAACTGAAATTAGTTCATGTTTTTCCACATTTTAATTCACTTTTCTAATCTCCTTCACACGAACAAAATCTGGTATTTTTTAAAATAAAAGTAAGTACAGCCAGAGATACATTTTAATCTCTTTATGTATCAACATAAGCATTCTAGCCCTACTACTAGAGTGTTAGGATAGTTTCATTGCTACTTTTTATTTTTTTAATCTTACTCCCCCGCTCAGCTCCTTCTAGAACAATTTTACAAGGCAGTAATTACAAAGAAAAATGCTTCTGGCGTTACTAAGCCTCTGGACAGCAACAGATAAGAGAGGGATTCTGGACTGCATAATAGTCAAGATTAACCACATGTACAACCTGAGTTTCCTTAAAGCAAGGTAGATGGCATGACTTGAGGGACTTTTAAACAGTATTTAAATTGTACTTCACAAGCATTCCTCAGTGAGGATGTTAGGTCATGCAAGGAGTCTTTCTTGGAACCTAAATGCCATTTCTCTGCTGACAAAAATAATCCACCAGTGACAATGTCCATAACTGTAAACGTCATTATATCGCACAGGTTTTCTGAGTAATGGGCAACACCTCAAGCCTATCAACAGTTTAAAAATAAATAAATAAAACAATGATTATTAAAATGAATCAAGTTAAAAAAACAAAACAAAACACAGAATATGTGAAAATCTGACCAATACAATCTTCTTCTTCTTCTTTCGGCTGTTCCCGTTAGGGGTCGCCACAGCGGATCATCTGCCTCCATCTCACTCTATCCCTTGCATCCTC
>VUQH01084110.1:4196-21896 GCA_015106775.1 Etroplus canarensis
CTCTGGTTCATCAGTATTCCTGCTACAACTGAAGAACACTCCAAGCAACTCAGAGAAAAGATCATTAAAATATATAAGTCAGAAGATGGCTACAGAAAGATGTCCGAGTCACTGGACGTCCCACGGAATTCAGAAATGGAAGGAGTATGGCACATATCTGGAGCTTTTTGGAGCTGGCCGTCCTCACAAACGGAGTGACTGAGCAAGAAGGAGACTGGTGCGGGAGGCCACCAAGACACCTACGATCACTCTGAAGGAGTTAAACGCTTCAGTGGCTCAGATGGGAGAGACTGTACATACAACAACTGTTGCCGGGTTCTTCACCAGTCCAAGCTGTATGAGAGTTGCAAAGAGAAAGCCAGAGTTGAAAAAGGTTCATATGAAATTGCTCCTGGAATTCACCCAAAGTCATGTGGAAGACTCCAAAGTCAATTAAAAGAAGGTTTTTCGGTCTGATAAGACAAAAATTTATCTTTTTGACCATTAGACTAGATGCTATGTTTGGAAAACACCAAACTGTGGCAGCATCATGCTCTGGGGATGCTTCTCAGCAGCGGACTCTGGAATGCTTGTAAAGGTAGAGGGTAACATGAATGCAAAAAAATATCACCAAACCCTGGAGGATCATCTGACTCAGTCTGCAACTACAGCTTGGGAGAAGATTTATTTTCCAGCAAGACAACGACCCCAAGCATACAGCAAAAGCTCCACAGAAATGGTTCAAAGACAACAAGGTGAATGCTCTGGATTGGCCAAGTCCAAGCCCAGATCTCAGTCCAATTGAGAATATGTGGCTGGACTTGAGAAGAGCTGTTCATGCCTGATCCCCAAGCAACCTGACAGAGCTTGAGCTGTTTTGCAAGGAAGAATGGAGAAAAATTGCAGTACCCAGATGTGCCGGCCTTACTGAGACATGTCCACACAGACTCAGTGCTGAGATTGCAGCCAAAGGTGCATCTACTAAACACTGACCTAAAGGAGGTGAATGTTTATGAGGGCATTTATTTTACCTCTCATATTTAATTTATTTGACATTAGTTTGTAAAACTCTGTTTTCATTTTTATATGACAGCAGTTTTTTGGAAAATTTTTGTCAAAAAAGCCAAATTATATTGACTGTGATTTAATTTATTAAAGGAAAGGGGGGGCAGTACCATGTCTGGTATTACACCACTTTTAATCACAACTAGAGCAGTCCCACTACATGTCTGTCCCTGTCTGCCCAAAAAGTCTTGAAGCCAGATGTTGTCACACCTTGGTCCAGGAAGTGTGGTAATGTCTCTCTGCAGCGCTCCATGAAGCACATCAAACTACAGTCACTGTGGTCCCTCCGGTCCTAATACGCTCGTGAAGCTCATCCATGTTATTGTCCAACCAAACACCTCACATCCCCCACAGTGATCTCTGGGACAGCTCCAGCTCTGAAAACTTATCTTTTCCTCCTCCGGGATTACAGGCCTCTCTCTATGCAGAAGAACTCTCAGTGCCATCAGCTAGTGAAGATTTTCCATTTCCGAGAGTGTAATACCAAAAAACACGAATAAACTCGTAAAACTTGACTTTACAAGACCTGCATACCAAACGATAGCCATTTCAGCCTCGCATAAATCCCAGCGAGTAGGAGAGCAAGAAAAATCAGCTTTATCAGGTGATAAAAAAACGACAGGCTGCCACTCAACATGGCGCGAGGAAAAAAAGAACACGCTTGATGTTAAGACTAAAGAAAGCCATTTAACCTAACCACTGCTTTCATGAAGGACCGGCTTTAAGAATCCATCTCATTTGGCATGAACCTTGAGAGCATGACAATGAATGTAGAGCCACAACTATGAGACTTTTACCTGAATGGTCCTGGACGGCAAACCGCATAAACACCACCCAAGCGCGCACTGTATGTGCACACATTTATCTGCAGCTTTTATAGACAGACACACGCACCTCGAGCGCACTCTGTAAATGGTTCATTTACTTTTGAAATGAAAGAGAGCAGTGGAAGAGGCGCTGATGAATCATTGTTGGATTGAGTGGATGAATAAAAGGTGAAGGTAATCAAAGTGATGACTCGCACAGTTCAGTCAGCTCACCCTGCTCTGCTCTGAAAACACACTTTACCTATACAGGAAATCATTAGCCTTCTTAGTAATCACCCTTCAGCTCATACACACTTGTTTTCATCCTCTCACGCAGCAATGTCGCAAGAGTCTGAATAAACACAGATGCTAGCTCACAGGCTGACTGACATCCTGTGCACGCATCACAAATATAACCAAACACACACTCTCCTTTCGCTCTCCGACTCTCACACACACACACACACACACACACACTCTCACACACACACACACACTCACACTTTCACACCTCATCTCCTGCTGCAGCTGTGGTGTTCAGACGAGTGTGTGTGATTGATTTCTGTGTCTGCGTCTCGGCTGCGAACATGGCCATTTATTTTCCATTCAGCTTAGCCAAGTGTCTCCAGCTATCTGCTCATAAGCCACCGGCATATGGAGCAGCTACAGCAGGCTACTAATGCATGACACACACACACACACACACACACACGCACTTAGAACAAGACTTGGAGGGAATGACATGAGAGGGAAAAAAAAAAAAGAAGTAGGATGGAAAAAAGGAATGGAGCACAAAAGCGGACATTCATTTTCAAAACGGTTTTAATAAGAGGAAGCAACACATGACGGACGAGAAGGTAAGGCGAAAAGGAGCAGGAGCGAGGCATAATTTCGCACTGCGGCAGAAGCAACCGTCTTTTATGAGGCGCGATAAAGCTGCAGATCGGCAGCTAGAGAGGAAAAATATGGCCTCTTTATCTGGCTGTGAGAAAGAAGTTAACAGCAGAGAGAACAAGGGAGAAAGTGAGACAAAAAGAGGAAAAAACAGGCTCAATGCCCAAAGCAGCAGCTGCTTCGAAACAAGGAGCACATTACAGCGAAATACCCCGAGACACAAAAAGCCCTCATAACTTCTCACTTTACTTCCATCGTCTCCCAAGGCTTGTAAAAAATGCACTTACGCTTTTAAGGCGTTTTATACCTAAACTGATGCTAAATGTGTGTGTGTGTAGTTTATTTCTACAGGTAGATAGATTTAGAGGGTAAAGACGTCAGTCTGTATCACTTTACCGCCATGACTGATTCACCGCCAGCTTAGAACATGGACGTTTTTATGTCTGCACTGAGTATAAGTGGGTCCATTAACGCTGCCTTGAGCAGTTTGGTCATGAAAAATAAAAATGCATAAAGGATCTCTTTCATTCTCTTTATTTTGCAAGCGAACGCAGCATGAGAAGGACTAATCACCTGCCACATGGCGACAAATTCGTTGCTTACCTTTAGTGTAGGACCAGGGCTTTGACTGCTGTTAGGAAACAAAGCACTCCCAATATACAGTAAAACTCACCTGGACTGGAGACTTGACACCAAACACCTGGACTCAAGCTGGATTTGACTCAATAAAAAATAGGACTCCGCTTACAGATAGGTCCATAAATTTGCGGACAATCACACTTTTTTTTTGTAATTTTGCCTCTGTACGCCACCGCATTTATTTTAACTCAAACAGCCAAAATGTGATCGAAGTGCAGCGCTTTAATTCTAGGGCTCTGACAAAAAAATTGCATGAACTGCTGAACTGCAGACACAGTCCCCCATTTTGAGGGGCTTAAAAGTAATGGGACATTGACTGACAAGCAGTTTCATGGCTGGGTGAGGCCTGTTCCCTCATTATTCCCTGAAAAACTAGATCTAGAGTTGTTTCCAGGTGTTGACCTTGCATTTGGCAGCAGAAGTTTCCAACATGAGGTCTGAAGAGATGTCAGTGCAAGAGAAGGAGGCCATTATTAGGCTGAAAAAGTGATGGAGTTTGTTGTTGTCGACTTGAGACCTGAAACCTTTGACAGTTTAAAGAAATAATGTTACCTTCAAAGACTTCACTTGCTCTTAATGTCCTGAAAGATGACATGAAAGCTTAGACTTGCTCTTAAAAAGTTGACTTAGCTTGCCTTCTTATGCTTGGAGCATTTTTTTTTTTTTTTTTAAAAGTGCTGAAGGCAGAGGCAATGCTTGCCACCACGCAAGGCAGGCAACCACTTGGGGCCCCAGGCCAGTGGGGGCCCTCGAGGGCTCATAAAATTTAAACTACAGCAGTGGCGATGTGCAAAGTTTTCAGTGACAGTAAGAGAGACCTGACCTCCCTCAGGGGGCCCCACCCGACTCCACTCACACCCATAGCAAGTGGCGTACATGATTCTGTTAGCAAGCATGAAGACAGCAAAGAAAGTCACTCAGTACAAGTGAAGACAGGCGGCTGTGGCTCAGGAGGTCGAGCGGGTCGTCTTCCAACAGGAAGGTTGGCAGGTCGATCCCTGGCTTCTCCAGTCTACATGTCAAGTGTCCTTGGGCAAAACGATGAACCCAGAATTGCTCCTGATGCATCCATCAGCGTGTGAATGTGTGTGTGATAGTTAAATGGGCTTAAAGGCACAGAATAAAGCACTTTATGAATGTGTGTATGAATGAGTGGAATGAGGCTTGTAGTAAAAAGTGCTATATAAGTACCAGTCCATTTACCATTGACCAAGACAAGTTATCCTTCTGGGAGGGATAAAATGAAAAAGATAAAAGAGAAAGCAAAAAAAACCCAAGACAATAGCAATTAAAAATCATGATAAATAACTAAATGCTGCTAGTCTAGCTTGAACTGTGGGGGGAAGACACTGGAACAGCATAATGTCTGCCAAGTAATTATTAATTATTTTGTTTTCTATGGCTTTTAACATTAGTTAGCTAATAGAAAAGCCTGGTGTTTGCAGGGCTGCTGATGGTTGAGTAGAAGCTAGTAGTTATAATATTAACATTGTAATTTATTTGTAAAATAAGCTGATGAACTCTGGTTGGAAGCCGACCTCCCCCGGTGAATTTTTGTCTAGGGCCCCAGCGGACTCTATAATTGCTACTGGCTGAAGACCTTGTTTGTTTCAACATGATGATTCATTCATATCTCACTCCAGGCAATGATAAAAGCCCTGAAAAAGTTATCTGTGTTAATGAAAACTTTTTTTTCCGTGAAAATAATCCCTTCGTGGCTTTAAATGGCTTGGCTGTAACTCAGCACCTTCGCCTCATTTGGTATGACTATATAAATGAGTCCCTACACACTCGCGCTTAGCCTTGTCTAACCCCGCTCTCCACCTACATGCGCAAGTTTCTCTCACAGATTCCCCTGCTACATGCAGGAAGGCACACTGCCAAAGTGTGCGTCCTGGTAAGCAGGAGAGAAAAACCGAGGGCTTAATTATGTAAAATTAAAAGGTCCAGAACTGCTGTTCCTGCTGGGCAGGGCAAGCTATAGCTGTTCAAACTAAACAAAGCATTACAAATTCAGTATTTAAATAGAAACTTTTGTTGGGGAACTACTTTTTCACTTTTTACTATACCAGGTTGCTGCCGGTGGATGTCGGCTCCATATGCATCAGTTTTACCTGGACACACACCGAAGGGGCCAGAGAAGGAGCCGCGGAGAGCAGAAGCATAGTCTGTATATAAAATATTAACATAGTCACTCTGATTTCACCCACTGGTTAGCTCATCCGGCCAGTGGACCAATGAGCTAATGCCATGCCAACTGTGCGTGAGTGCACGGTTCACAGGAGTCTCTGAACTGATTAGATTTTAATCGAACCTAAACACAATGATCGCCCAATAAGTCTTCACCCAAACTGTGTTCAGGGTCAAAGTCCCGTTTGGGGGGGCTGTGGCTCAGAAGGTAGGTTCTCTTCTCACGGGAAGGTCGGCGGTTCGATCCTTGGATTCTCCAGCCTACATGCCGAGCGAGACACAGCCCCAAATTGCTCCTGATGCATTCATCAGTGTGGCATAGAATAAAGCGCTGAACGAATGTGTGTATGAGTGGGTGAATGAGGCTTTTAGTAAAAAGTGCGCTGAGTGCTCAGAGTAGAAAACCACTATTTTCACAAGAATCATTATTATCATTATCAGTATTGGTCAGACCCAAGGGGTCGTCACTCAAGCTGTGTTCAAAGTCAAGGTCATATTTGTTGTTTTAAAGACACTTCCATTTTCACAAGAATCACTGCTCTTTAGAGTATGGGACTGGGTTTTTCATAAGATGACTGTTTGCCTGTGCCCCTCTGCTATTCATACATGAATGCCATCATTAGGTCTGTTTATGGCATGAACATCTTAAGCCAGGTTAAGGTCAATCAAGAACTGGAGACACTGTCTTTAATATGAGCAATACAGCCAGCCAAAGACAAAACACTTACACTTTCTGCCTGCACTTCACAAATTACAATAGCCTGTGCTTCATGAAGGAGCGAGCTGAGTGAGCTTCTAGTTTCTGGCAATTCAGACATCAGTTTAGTGTTTGCAAAAAGGCTTCCAGTCCTAAAGAAGTCTTTAAGAAAATGGTTATTTTCCTGTATGTCATCTGAGCAGACAAAGAACACCATATGGACATGCTAAGAGTTAAAATCTTGGTTTTAAAGGATCAGAAAAAGGACATCTACCAGTGAAAATGTGAACTGCAACAACTGAATACCTGTCCTCACCCCCCCTCTCTTTCCAAATGTGTCAGAGAGCTTACAGTGCCCATCAGGTAACAAAATGGAGTCCTCCACGTCCACATCCAAATGTAATTCTAGTCCAGAAGATATAATTAGGAATTAGAAATCCAATTGAACTGAATAAGATATAGGAATTAGAAGTTCAGTTGCTATGCTTCAAAAGTAATAGACAAGCAATGACAGCCCTAGAAACATGGCAGATCAACATTGGGAACTCCTATGCAAGGGCGACCCGCTAACACTTGTTATTTCAATATTTATATTGATATAATTTTTTTGTAAGCGAACAAAAACACAACAATTATTATCCTTGAGTGATTTTACACAATAAAAAGCTTTCATATGTATGTTAAACTCAATTAAGTTAATTATAGCTCCTGTTTTCTTATAGCAGTGACATTGCAGCCTCTAGGCATGCCTAACACTTAGTGCTGTTTTCTCTTTTCTTCTTTTGTTCATTCCCTTTTCGGTTTCCTTTGTGTTTACGTTCTTATTTTTGTCTGAGCAGAGCGACAGACGGCGGGGAAGATGGAGGCGCGAGCTCCTCAGTCATTTCATTCCTCTGACTCGATGCTTTTATTGACTCAGCATCAGCAGCATCCGTCCTCATGGAGCAGACACTAAATCATATACGCTCCATGCTTCATCCTTGTCACACATACTGTGAAGTATGCATCTGTTTGTGGCTTTGATTGATCTTTAGTTTCTGTGGCTCCTTTATAAGAGTGTTTTTTAATGCTGCGTTATGCAGTTTGCCATCAGATAAGGAGCCTGAAAAGAAGAGCTTCTTTGTTTTTGTGATGTATCACCTTTTAGAGGGAGATGACATTCATAACCTTTATAGAGGCACATTCAGCCTTGAAAATGCAAAACAATTACCCACCAAACATCCCATTAAATGACGTACTGAAATGATGCAAAAAGAATCGTTCCTGTGGCAAGGTAAGGATACAAGTAATGAGTTAGTTCCCAGTGTTGAGGAATAGTGTTTAATACATAGTTAAACTGAAAATGTCAAATTGCAGTCACATTTTAAAAAAAGAATACGCAGGGAATGTTAGAAGCTGAAAAGGCTTCTGAGGATGTGTCCCTCTAACAGCGGTTGCACTAGGCAAAAAAATCTGATCCACTTTCACATTAAAAACTCATAAGTTTGTACTTTCTGAAGAGAGCAGATGAGTCACATCTTAAGCAAAACTAATCATTCTCAGGAAAATTTCTTTTGAACTGGCAAAATTTTATTAAGTGGGACAAATGGCCGCCCACACAATATTGCAATAGATTATATAAGAATAAATTGGACTATAATAAAATGTTGAAACACAGGAGTGGTTTAGTAGTGAATGGACTCTACTCAAAATACAAATAGTCTTCACAGTCTTTTTAAATAATTCAGTATGATGCATCCAAATGAATTTCAAAGTTAGTTTCAAAGTTTTCTCATCCATTATCACACCTAGGAACTTGATTTAATGAACCTGCGTTATGTCAGTGTTATCTGTGGATAACCTGGCTTATTAGTATTGTGAAATATTATAAATTAGATTAATTTATTTTCAGTGAGAGTTTATTCATCTGAAACCATTTAGAAAAAGATGATAGCTCTTCATCTACTTTTCATATCACTGTGTAAAAAGTTTTGATGCGAAGCAACGAGACATGTGTCATCAGCAAAATAAAATATGCAGCGCATTAGTGCAGACCTTAGGTGAATCATTAATGTAAATCAGAAACTATAGAGGTCCAAGGATGGATCGCTGAGGTACCCCTACAAAGCAGCTCAGCTCTTCCTATGGCTGTGTGGCTGTTTATAGATTATTCTCTGTCCTGTAAATCGTTCTCCAACCATTTCAAAGCAACCTCACAGTAGCTTGCTGATAGTTTAACTGCACACATTTGTAGTGATTCAAATAGTCATTGCATATTTTCTTTTCATTTCTAGTGTAAACTGCTGAAACTGCAAACAGGTCCAGGCCATAAAAGGATAGAAATAGTTTTCTAGTTGTATTATTGCCTCTCTACCACTGGACCTCATTTGAAAAGCCTTTTTAGTGTTACAATCCCACTCACTATGAAGGCATGCCCATGAAATGCATTAACCAGGCCTCCACCACCACATGCTTGTGTAGAGCAGAGGCAGAAGCGTCATTCACTGTTTACACAGAACCATCATCATGTTAGAAACAAAGGTTATCATTTTTTACTGACAAATGTTCAGAGAAGTTGTGGCAAGAACCCATCATACATGGTGGAAACCCTGGTACCTCCTGGTCGCAGTACATCGGCAAAAACTGAACACATCTTGATGTTGCCTCATAGAACAAAGGTCAAGTCAGACCATCTCTTACAGTACAAAGGAAGAAAGCTACCCACTGTTATAAACATCAAAATTCTATCTCATTTGTTGCATGATAAACAGATTGTTAGCATTATCATCTCACTACCACTGATTTCAGTGTAACTTCAGGAACGTTTTTAACTTGCATGTATAATTATTTGGCTCAGTAAGATAAGAGATGTGCTTTTGAGTAGAAGGTTATAAGTTCAAATGTCTTTTGAGGTACTCTGCTTTCCCTTCTATTGAAGGTGCTTTGTTTAGTTTATTTTTATCTATTCTGATCAAAGAGCAATGACATGGAGGAAGCCTTTAACAACTATCTCAACCAACACGGAGGGAGCATCTGCAAACTTGGTTCAACTTTACTTTTGGAACTATTTTTCAACCACAACTACGTGCCTACAAATAAAAACACCAGGCGATGCTTATTTGGTGTCAAAATGTTTGCTGGGAAGTTGTCTCACTATCTTTCACATTTTTTTCACCATTTAAGCTCTTACTGACATTTTTAAAATACTTCATCTCATTGTGCTTGACAATGGAGCAGAAGCCCACTAGTACCGCTCAGGGTGATGTGCAGAGCTGTAGCAACTACAGAGGGATCAAGTTGATGAGCCAAGCCATGACAATTGATGAGCAGCAGTATGGCTTCATCCTGAGAAAGTGTACTACAGATGCAATGTTTGCTTTGAGAGTGTTGATGGAGAAGTATAGGGAAGGTCAGAAGGAGTTGCACTGTGTCTTTGTGGATCTTGAGAATGTGAGAGGAACTGTGGAATTGTATGAGGAAGTCAGGAGTGGCAGAGAAGTATGTGGAGGTGGTGCAGGACATGTATGAGGACAGTGAGACAGTAACTGATGGGTTGAAGGCGGGGGTGGGATTCCATCAGGGATCAGCTTTGAGCCCCTTCTTATTTGCAATGGTGATGAACAGGTTGACATATGAGGTCAGGCAGGAGTCTTCATGGACTATAACTCTGTTCGCAGATGAAATTGAGATCTGTAGTGAAAGTAGGGAGCGGATGGAAGAGAGTCTGGAGAGGTGGAGGTATGCACTGGGGAGAAGAGGAATGAAAGTCCGCATAAGCAAGACAGAGGACATGTGTGTGAGTAAGAGTGAGGCAGGTGGGATGGTGAAGATGTGAGAAGTAGAGGTAGTGAAGGTGGATGAGTTTAAATACTTGGGGTCAACAGTACAAAGCAACGGACAGAGCATAAGAGAGGTGAAGCAGAGAGTGCAGTCAGGGTGGAGTGGATGGTGTTTTGTAACAGAAGGATAACAGCAAGAGTGATGTTTGTATGTTTGGAGACGGTGGCACTGATAAAAGACAGGAGTCAAGCTGGAGGTGGCAGAATTGAAGATGTTGAGATTCTCGCTGGGAGTAAGATGCAGGAGTGAGATGGTTTGGACATGTTCAGAGGAGGGATAGTGGACATACTGGACAAAGGATGTTGAGGATGGAGCTGCCAGACAGGAGGAGAAGAGGAAGACCACAGTGAAGGAGGACATGCAGAGGGTTGGTGTGAGGGAAGAGGGTGCAGGGATAGGGTGAGATGGAGGCAGATGATCCGCTGTGGAGACGCCTAACAGGAGCAGCTGAAAGATGATGATGATGATGATGATACGCTGCTCAAAAAAATTAAGGAACACTTTATAATCAGAGTGTAGCATCAGGTCAGTTAAACCTGTGTGATATTGATGTGGTCAGTAAGTATCAGAGGGGTTGTTAATCAGCTTCAGCTGCTTTGGTGTTCATGAAATCAACAACAGGTGACCCAGAGGGGCAGCAATGAGACCACCCCCAATACAGGAATGGTGTTACAGGTGGAGGACACTTACATTTTTGTTGTTCTCTTAGGTGGTTGTCCTTGCCATCACAACAAGACCAATCAGCCATGTCCCTGTCCACTGCAGCATGTCCCATGATGCTATGTGTGAGGGACAGATTGTTGAACCTTCATCAGGTCCTGGGCCTGTCTCTGTTTCAGCTGGCGTGGCAGGGCCTGGCAGAACGACTTGACAACTTTCTCTACCAAGATGTAAGAAATCACTGCTCACTAAAACGCCATCGTGCCGCTGTGCCGCTTCATCTTTTGTGGCAGAACAAATAAGTAAGAGAACTTTGAGCGTCATGGGATGTACTAACAGAACTGCACCAAGTTAGTGTCCATGACAGAGTTACATGCAAGAATTGCTACCCTTGATGTAATAATATAATACAGTCATTTTTTATTAAGTGTCCCTGTAGTGTAGTGGTTTACACAGTCATCTTACAAGCGACAGGTCCCTGGTTCGATTCCAGGTGGGGAAACAAGTGCCTCTCACCATGGAGGGTTGCATCAGGAAGGGCATCTGGCATAAAAAATGTTTGTCCTTTTCATGACTCATGAATTTGGCACATTTAGTTCTTGTTTGAGTATCTTTCAAATTTTACTCTTAGTGTGAACGTGTTGTGTCAGTTTGGACTGTTACCCTGCTTTCATTGTCAGTTGGGGAGACATAATTGTCCAAAATGTCTTGATAAACTGGAGCATTGAGATTTCTCTTCACTGGAACTGAAAAACAGCCCCATAGCATTATCCCTCCTCCACCAAACGTTTCAGTTCTCCTGGCGTTCACCAAACCCAGGACTGTTCTGTCAGACTGCCAGGTAGAGAAATGTGATTCGTCATTCCACAGAACACTTCCAGCTGAGGGTGGAATATCAAGGAGGGAAGAAATGTCACCAGCTGACTTGTCGCAGTGGTGTCATCCTGTTACCGCACCACGCTGGCATTCAGTGAGCTCTTTAGAACCACCCATTCTTCCACTCATGTTTGTAAAGACTGCATGGCTAGCTGCTGGCTTTAATGGGACTGAATCAAACATCTGGATTCATCATTAACAGCTGTGGTCTAATACTTTTGTCCACATACCGTAGTTTTCAGAACTTCATCTACAAGGTTTCAAACTTTTAAAGATATTAAAATATTTTACAATTCTTCAAAGCTTAGTTTGAGTTTTGGAAAACTTTTACATTTTTGTTTTAAGGTTTAAAACTGACTAAAATCCAACAGTTTTGAAGAATATGAACTTTAATAATGTCATCATTGCTTTCACTTTAGTATTTTTTATAACAACTACACTGGGTGGAAGACATTAGCTGGACGCTTTGATGCAAGTTTTTACTACAGTGTGTGTGAGATCAGTGTAGCTGCTTGTACTTGTGTTTACAGGTCAGGAATGCTTCATATTAAAAATGGTCTGGATGTATTTGTGTGTCCCTCTGTCAGGTGGTCCTGTGTAATAACTTCAGTGATGGTGGAGCAGCTCAGCTTCAGTTTGACATGAGCAGAAATCTGTTTCCTCTCTTTGGCCACTACTGCAAAAAACCAGAGAACTTTTTTAAGCAGTAAGTGTGTGAGAAGGACACACACACACACACACACACACACACACACACAGTTGTGTAGAGATTGAGGAACATCATGAAGGGGGTAATGGGAGCTTGGTCCATGTCTTGAGCTTCCCTGGAAAAGCTGGAGGAGGTGAGGTCTGGGTGTCTCCGCCTGACCTGGACAAGCATCAGAAAATGGATGGATGTAAAACTTTCAATTTCCAGTTTATTATTATTATTATTACTCCATGGCTGTTTGAAACACTGCATTTGAATTTCAGACACTTTGAGGCTTAAAAAAGACCATTGAGGAGTCAGACCACGTCTCAGTAGTGTAACTTGTACCTTTTGTCTGCATCTGCTCTCTGTCCTTCTGCAGTGTAAAAGAAGCGTGTCTCATCCTGTGTCTTAACGTGGGATCTGCTATGCTGCTGAGGTCTCTCCTTAAAGAGTCTGATGGGACAGGCACAGAGGATCCTTCCCCAGAGTCTGCACTGAATGAGTTAGGTGTTTACTGCTTGGCACCTTGTGATGTGTTAATTCTCCTCTCCCTCAGAACCTCATACCCTGGACAGTAACGTGCCTCTGGACCAGCAGGTGGAGTGTACCTTGTTGCTTAGCAAATTTTATTGCTATTACGTTTTTGCCCATAGCGTTTATGTTCCTTGGTTATATAAGTTGCTAATTTATATGGTGTTCAGTCAGTACAAGCCATTACTCGTTGAATTATTAAGGGAGACTTTAATGATTGTGACCTGAGTTGACTGAGGTATAAATAAAGCCAGATTTTCTAAAACTGATTTTTTTTTCCTTTGATTTCTTGTATTAAAAATCTCCAGCTTAAGCTAAAAATAAAGATTTAGTTTTATTCATCACAAAATATATTTTGTGCCAACAGTATGTATACGAGTCAAGTCACTTTTATTTATGAAGCACATTTAAAATTCACCCAAGCTTGACCAGAGGTTTGTACACAATAAATGAGAGCAACATCAGATTAAAATGAAAACAATAAAACAGACACAAGAAAAAAAACACAAGAAAGGCAGAAAATGATTAAACATCAATGTATGTATCAACTGCAGTATGTAACATAAATAACTCCAAAGTTGAACACTAAGCTCAGATACGAGCTACATGGAGAAACTGAGTCCAGCCAGCTGCCTGCTTCTAAGCTCTGTTTGTGCATGCCCTGCATCCTGTCAGGCTTCCATCTGGAGAAGATGGCTGCAAAGTCAGCCAGCGTAGTGTAGGTATCATGATTGGACTGCTGATGCTGATGATGTGCTGTTGAGTGGATGCCTGGCTCACCTGCACCAGAAGCTGTGCATGCATGCAGTTTACTACGCTGTACCTGCATCAATAATGGTTTGAAATGCACAGATCTGTGAAAGCTACGAACCTGCAAGAACCAGGCTGATGAAGAGGAGCCTGCAGCCACGCTGACAGACTTGGACTCTGATGATGAAGAAGACATGAGTTTCTTACTGCAGACGTTAAGAAATATCTTTAGAATTTTCTTTTTAAATGTACTTTAAGTCGTCTTCAGGAATAGTTCTCCAGGCTTCTTGAAGGACATTCCAAAGCTCTTCTTTGGATGTTGGCTGCCTTTTGTTCTGTTCTCTGTCAACATGATCCCACACTGCTTCAATGATGTTGAGGTCTGGGCTCTGGGGAGGCCAGTCCATCACTGATGGTGTTCCATTGTGTGTTTTTCTATCCAGGTAGGCTTTTACTGCATTAGCAGTGATTTTTGGGATCAGTGTCATGCTGGCAAACAAACCCTTTGCCATTCCAGATGGTATTGCAATGTGGTTCAGAATCCGATGGTACATCGAGAGCCCCAACACCACTGGCTGAAATGCAGCTTTAAATCATGACAGAGCCTCTGCCATGTTTTACAGATTGCTGTAGTGGCTCTCTCCTGGCCTTTTCTGCACATATTCAAGAACCAGAAATTTCACAGCTGGAATCATCACTCCATCAGACCTGATGTTCAGTCCAGTTCTTGTGTGATTTTCATAGCTCAGCCTTTTTTTTCTGTTTCCCTTCCTTAAGAATACCTTCTTGACAGCCATCCTTCCACTGAGACCATTTCTGATTCCTTCATTTTATTTTTTTACTGCTGAGATATGCCGAGTTTTCATCAAATAGATCTTTTGGAATCACTTTAGTGCAAAAATCAGACTGTTTGGCATTTTTTTGTGAATTTAAAGTAAATGAGAACAAACCGTGTGTTTTTGTGGCAGGTAACAAAGTGCCTAAAGATTCAGTTTAAAATGGGTTCTTTGCCAAGTTGTGTGTTGTGTCGACACAACGCTGGTTCATCCCTTGTGTTAGGAGCCTTTTTATGATGAATGATTCATAGGTCAGAGTTAAGTGGCGAACCATAAAAAAAATAACATTCATCTAAACATGGTCAGGTACAAGGACTGGACTGAAAATGAGTGGAAAAGCAGCCAAAGAAACACTTCGAAAGGCCTTCAGAAAGCCTGTAGAACTATTACTCACTTTAAAGCATTACAAAAAAGTCAAACTATGAGGGGTGGCTTGAGACTTTTGCACAGTATCATACATGTGTGGTGTTTACCAGTATTGTCAAAAAAACTCTTAGCAAAGATTATGTAGACAGCTTAACATCCCTCCCTAAAAAGAGTTTATTTCATATCAGTTTATGATTCTATTAAAATGACACAAGTGTTAGCTAATCATTTCTACATTGTCTATATGTTGAGTCTTGGCTGCCCCCTTGTGTACTATTTGAGAGATTGCAAGCAGCCACTCCAGTGTTTTCTCCCCCACTGTTTTTCAAAGCTCTTATGCAGATGTGTATTGAATTGGGGGTCCTTCAAATACAGGAGAGAGTAAACAGCACCACCTTGTGTCAAAATTTGATTAACAATCTTAATAAGTGTTCATAAACTGATAAGGGCTAGCTCCGCCCCCAATAAATAAATAATCAACTGACCTTGCCTGTCTGTGAGTCTGCAGTTGGGTCTTGTTTGGTGAGATCAAAACACAGTGACAGAGAAACGACATGGTAAAAATAATAAATAACCAACTGAAGGGACACTCTTGAAGCTAATATTTTAACCCTTTGGAGTCAACGGACGCGCAAGTGGATCCACATCACATCCCCCTGCTGCAGCCCCCGCCCACACACAGGTCATGTGATTTTGATGTGGTGTACAGGGGCTCTCTCCCCTCACCCCCAACCGGTCGAGGCAGATGGCTGCTCCTCTCTGAGCCTGGTGCTGTTGGAGGTCTCTTCCTGTTAAAAGGGAGTTCTTCCTTCCCACAATCACCAAGAGCTGCTCATAGGGGATGGTCTGATTGTTGGGGTTTTCTCTCTAATACTGTAGGGTCTTTACCTTACAGTGTGAAGTGAATTCTTCCCTAAGTCTGCCTTACCTACAAACACCAACAAGCCAAGGCAAGGAGGAGGAAGATATAACAAAGCTCAGACTCCCAGGCAAAGTTAAGTGGGGGAGCTCAGTCCCAGAAGCTGCTCAAACAGACAAAAAAATGAAAATAAAAGAACTGTGATGACTTCAAGAACTGTTTGGACAAATATGACAAATGGACAAAGATTTGCACTAAAGATGTGGGGCACTGTCACACCTCTGCCAGTCAGGATGATCTCTCAAACAACAAGAAGGCTGTCCTGCAGATGCCAATGCCAAAGAAAAGGGGGAGGGTTACAAAGCACCAGTCTGGGCCAGTCAGGTACAAAGTCAAACATGAGGTATTTTTTAAGAAGACATTTCCAGTGAGAACTGTACACACTGTGTCTTGTGGATGTGGATTTTTCAGGGCAACCCCAGCTCTGTTCTTGATCTACTGATCAAAATTCTAGCTTCTTCTAGGGCAGTGGTTCTCAAACTTTGTTTGGCATGTCCCACTTCAGAAACCAACAAAGTTAATGCCTCACACCACTCGATTTGATTAATCACTAACAATAAAAAAGGATCCATGTTGAATTTTGCTTAAATAAAGGTACATGTCAGCACAATGAAACCTGGTCGTCTGCGCCCCACCCGCAGTGGCTTTGTGCCCCACAGTTTGAGAACCACTATTCTAGGGAGATGTTAGACTATTTGCAGTATTGCTGGAGCCCCTCTTCCAGTTGAAGGTTACAGGTCTGGATGCTCCTACTGCCACTAGGACCACTTTGGACTTTATCTTCCACATCTGCTCCAGCTGTTCCTTCAGCCCCTCATATCTTCCGATCTTCTCATACTCCTTCCTGATACTGTTGTCAGCTGGGATTGCTACATGTATTACTACTGTCTGGTTGTTTGACCAGCAGCTGCTTGTATGTCTGGAACTTGAAGTCCTACAGGACCATAGCTCTGTTGTCCTCAACCACCTCTGGAGGTGTCTCCCATCAAGACTTGGGGACTTCTAATCCATATCCAGCACGGACGTTCCTGTACACTATCACACCCACTTGGCTGTGCCGCTAGTGCTTATATGAGCTCATTGGTCTCCATTATGCTGGTAGTGGGGATGGTGAGCAGAACTGTGTTAACATCTGCAAGTATCTCTTCTGATGGGGTTTTATCAGCAAAACTGGAAAGTGGTCCTCTCCGTTATGTGGCTGTCTTGAGTCTGGACATATTCTTTGTCCTCAGGTCAGTAGGTGCCTCTGTCATAGAAGTTTGATAGTTCCGATGGAGTTCTTGAACACTGCTCTGTTCTACCAGGGCAGGCTCAGAGGTAGACCCATAGTAGCTTCCTTCTGTTGATGTTAGAGCTCTGAACTAGATAAGATAAGATTAGCCTTTATTAGTCATGCAAGCATGAAATTTTGATTGCAAGCATTAACAGCACCGGTAGGAAGCACAGCACAGGTATTTATACATATAACCAAGAAATGGCATCTATACATGACCACTCACAAGCAGAAGCAAATCACACTTTACATACCCACACATAAAATAAAAGCATATCACAACATTTAACGATCACTCATACGTAAAAACACATCACAAACATTTTATATACAGTGGATACGGAAAGTATTCAGACCCCTTTAAATTTTTCACTCTTTGTGTCATTGCAGCCATTTGCCAAAATCAAAAAAGTTCATTTTATTTCTCATTAATGTACACTCAGCACCCCATCTTGACAGAAAAAAACAGAAATGTAGAAATTTTTGCAAATTTATTGAAAAAGAAAAAGTGAAATATCACATGGTCATAAGTATTCAGACCCTGTGCTCAGTATTGAGTAGAAGCACCCTTTTGAGCTAGTACAGCCATGAGTCTTCTTGGATTTGGGGATCCTCTGCCATTCTTCCTTGCAGATCCTCTCCAGTTCTGTCAGGTTGGATGGTGAACGTTGGTGGACAGCCATTTTCAGGTCTCTCCAGAGATGCTCAA
>VUQH01084114.1:0-13682 GCA_015106775.1 Etroplus canarensis
ATATAGCCACCCTTCTTTTTATAACACTCAAAAGTCTTCCATCCATGGAGTCTGTCAGTTTGTTGATCTGTTGACCAACTGTTTGTGCAGCAGCAACCACAGCCTCCCAGACTCTGTTCAGAGAGGTGGACTGTTTTCCTTCACTGTACATCTCACGTTTAAGAAGGACCCACAAGTTCTCAACAGGGTTTAAGTCAGGTGAGGAAGGGGGCCATGTCATTATTCTTTCATCTTTAAGGTCTTTACTGGCTAGCCACGCAGTGGAGGACTTTGATGCATGAGATGGAGCATTGTCCTGCATAAAAATCATGGTCTTCTTGAAAGATGCAGACTTTTTCTGGACCACTGTGTGAAGAGAGTGTCTTCTAGAAACTGGCAGCAGGTTTGGGAGTTGAGTTTGAGTCCATATTCAACCCAAAAAGGTCAAAGAAGCTCATCTTTAATAATTCCAGCCCATACTCAGCCTTGGTGTGTCAGCTTGTCTGTCTTGTTCAGTAGTGGTCGGGTTTCAGCCTTTCTTACCTTGGCCATGACTCTGAGCACAGAACACCTTGTGCTTCTGGACGCTCCAGGCAGGTTGCAGTTCTGGAATATGACAGCACTGCACATCACCTCGTATATTTAAATCCAATAGGCATTCATGTTTATAGAGCTTGGAGTTGGAAAGCGTGTATAAGAATGACGATTTTTATACACACTTGCCTAATAATTGTGCATGCGGTATAGTTCTGTGACTGTTAATACACGCAAAAACTTTTTCATAGCAAATTGCAGTTTGCTCACTGAATGCTGATTGGTGCAGCTTTAAAGTAAAATACAAAGAATCATTCTACCTTAAGGTGCTATCACAGCTACTTAAGTACTTCATTTAAGTCTTTACCTTGAGCTCCACTTGTGTTTTTCCCATCTCCTTCCAGCTCAGTTGGTTCTGCTGAGCTGTGCAAACTCAGCTGTATGAAAATGATCTTATTTCTTGAGTGGTTCATGATAATGCACACAGGCTGCTCTCATCACAAGAACTGTCAGTGACAGTCGCACTGTCAGCTCTCAGCTGTGTAGGTTCTTTTTATTTCCTCCAAGTCCAGTTCTTATAAATAGTAAAGTGGCCTCTTTACCTTCCTAGCAGCTGTAACCAGTAAACTGTGCACTCCTTGCACAGAGTTTAGCCTCACAGCTGTTCACTCTGAACAAAATGGTTCTACTTTTCTTTTCCTGACTTCAGGGTCTCATTTGCAGTCTTTCTGGTTTCTTCGCAAAGTTCTGGCCCCTAAAAGTTTTGCTCTTGCTAATGAGGTCCTGCTGCTCACACCCTTGTTGAATGGGGGAACTTGGGAATCAAAGTATTTCATCAAAATTCTGTGTGAACAGATGATTGCCATCAGCTGCTGGTAGTTTTCAGCGCGGGAAGGTGTTCCTGACCTCAGCCCTGTTGCTCAGGTGACAGCAGAGGGGTATACAGGACTAAGTGCTGCCCTGGAGTGATGGACAGTTATTACATATGTGATAGGAATACATTAAAGATTAGAGATGTACTGACAACTATTAGCAACTAGCAAGCATTGTTGTGTAGAGCAGTGGTTCTCAAATGGGGGTACACATACCCCTGGGGGGTAAAAAAAAAAAAAAAAATCTTAATATAATTTTTAAAAATAAAACCAATTAAAAAATCCTTTAAAATAATTAATTAATTTTCTACTGAGTAGGCTATTCAATTTCATTACCTGAAAAACCAGTGTCCCCTATAGCATGATGGGTTGACCCAACCTGGCACATGGCATGACCTGTCAATCACTGCTGCCTTGAGAGCTAAAATAATGGTGTCATGGTTAAAGTGTAGCAGCAATGTTGCTGAACACATAGTGGCACAAGAAGCAAAGAAGGTGAAACCAATGCTGGCTAAATTGAGGAGTTCCAAACCACCTATATCACTTCCAGAACATGCTAAATAGTATGAGCAAAGAGCTCAGTTCAGTCAAACAAAGTTCTTCACTGGTGACAGTTTGTAAGTCTAATTTATGATCCCTTATCACACTCAGAAGCAGAATACTTTATTAAGAGGGAAATTACATTGTGTTACAGACGCTTTGTTGGATAGAAATAAATATAAATCTGAAAGACAGAAATTAATTAATATACATGTCTGTATAAAGTGCAGTATGTAACATAAATAACTCCAAAGTTAAACAAAACATACAATACTTAATATGAAACTGGTCCAGGAGTCACGTGAGGAGTCACAGAGTGTGATGTCACAGGTAGGAATGATTTACTGTGGCGTTCTGTGGAGCATCATGGTGGAATGAGTCTGCTGCTGAATGTCCTCCTGTGTCTGTCCAGCACGTCATGGAGAGGCTGAGAAGGATTGTCCTTAACTTAGACAGCATCCTCCTATTAGATTTATTAAGATTTCTTTTTTAGAACATTTTCTATGCATGATTATGTTTAAGATTCTTTGTGAAGAAATGTTTATGATTAAGTTCACAAATTCAGTTTGGAAAAGATTTTTATTATAATCCCAAAAGAAGCACTTTAAGTTGATCTTTATTTTATGTGCACAAGTTAAATATTTCTTTGTTAAACACAATTATAGTTATTTTTAATTTTTTTTAAAAAATCTCCAAGTAGTTCAAAACAGACCACTATAGATGATGAATGTTTTGCACAGTTCTAGAGTTTGGTAAATCAGATACTGATGCTGCAGTGCTATGTTTTACATTTTTTTTTCAATCAAAATGTGCTTGGCTGAAAAATATTTCACAGGACGTATGTCACCGAAAAAAGGTTGAGTACCACTGGTGTAGAGGATAATACCCAAGAATACTGTAAAGGAACATGCAGTCTTTGAGCTTGTAATTCTCTTCACAGCCACCAACACACAAATCCCCACAAGTAGTCAAACTAAAAACTCATTTATTTCCACAAAGACTAATAATGAGCAAAAATCTGTAATGCCTTTCATGTCACCAGACCAGCTTTAGGTCATCAGGGTCTGGGTTCCACAAGTGTCTGAAGCTGTCCTGTGGCATTTGACATCAAGATGGTTGCAGCAGATCCTTTAAGACCAGCGTTTTGACTTGTAGCCACCCTGGATCAGATGACTGCCAGTAAAGTAATCCCCACGGCATACCTGAAAGACAGCTCAAGCTAGAGGTCTTCATGGGTTCATGGGTCTAAAAAACGAAAAAATCCCTTCAGTGCACTACCTGCAACTGTCCCATCCATTCCGACAAGCGAGAATATTTTGCAGCTTTGTTGCATCTAAAATAACGAAGATACTGCATCTCTGACTGTTTGCCCTTTTGAAGTGTAATAAAGACTGATCATGGAAACAGCTCCTAACATTAGCATTGTTAATTTGTGTTTGTTCTTGCTGTCTGAGACAAGTCAGATCTCTGTGGGTTTTTTCACCTTAAACATGATGATCAGCGCTGTTTGGTCATGGCCAGATATTCTCTGATCAATTCAGAAAATTACACAAAATGGTAAAATGACCCAGCACCCACTCATCAGGGCTTCCAGATTTGCTCAGATATGGCACACATTTTGGAAGGTTCCTATTTAATAATATTTACACCAACAACCATAGCTCCAAGTGCTTCAGCTGAGGTTCAGCTGGTGCTCTCTTTATGCCACATTCTTTAAGAGCAGCAAACTCCCTTGTAAAAGGTGCCTGGTTAAATAGTCTAGCCATTAAAAGTAATCACAGTCCAAACTCCACAGGGGTCATGGTATAAAACATATTTAGACGATATCCACCTTCTGTGTCCTGCTTTTCTATCTGACCTTTGTGAACAGTGAGCTTGAAGGACCAGTGTGTGAGATTTGGCAGCATCTACAAGTGAGAATGTAGACTGACAACGTGTCCTCACCCCTCCCTTTCCAAGCATGCTGGAGAACTTACAGTGGTCATCAGGAAACAAAATATAGTATCCCAAGACCCCATGGTCAAGCATTTCCAGTCCAGAGGTTTGTGTATGTGGATATAATCAGGAATTAGAACTGAATAAGATTTAGGAATTAGAAGTTAAGTTTTATACCACAAAAGTAATAGATTATAGCTGACAGTAATGATAGCTGTTATCACTGTAATAGTATTTTCTGCTAAATACTAGTAAGCAGAAACGTAAACGCTAGTATTCAAGTTTGTTTGTCCTTCTGAGCTTCTGGCAGCGCAACATGGAAACTCTATGGAATGGGACCCACTTACATTGTATATATAAATATCTTTTCATAAGTGAAATGAATTGGTTCTTATATAGCACTTTTCTACTCTGAGCACTCACAGCACTTTATTACTACAAGGCTTGTTCACCCGTTCACACACATACATACAGCCTTTATTCTCTGCCTTTAAGCACATTTTACTATCATGCACACAGTCACACTTTAAAGGATGCATTTGAAGCAGTGTGGGGTTCAGCATCTTGCCCAAGGACAGAAGACTGAAGAAACCAGAGATTGAACTGCCAAACTTCCTGTTGGAAGACAACCCGCTCTACCTTGATTGTGGCTCAGGAGGTAGAGCAGGATACATGGGCCACATCTGGCCCACATGTCTTCTTGTGTTTCAGTTACATGGGCCAAATGTGGCCATCAAAGTGGCCAGGGGATCTGGCACCGCATAGCTCTTCCTAAGGGATGGACATAAAATAGCCCTGACTGAACACGTTGTAACACACAATATTATCCTAGATTAATTTTGCACTATAAATTGTGTAAATATTTATCTTAGTCTCAATTTCTGGTATGGATCACCTTAAATCTGATAAACTGGTCCTTTAAATCCAGATAAATAAAATGTATTCACTATTTGCTCATTTGCAATTAGCAGTCATATACAAATTACTTTTGTTTCTCAAATACACATATTTTCCACAGTCATATATTTTACTAATATTGTCTTTGTATGTTACAGTGTTTCATTGTAGTGTAGCGGTGTACACATTTGCTTTAGAAGCAAAAGGTCCCTGGTTCAATTCCAGCATCTGGAAGGGCATCTGGTGTAAAACCTCTGCCAAATTACCAATGTAGACTGTGATGACCTCTTGGGGAAAATATGAGGGAGCAGCTGAAGAAACAATGCACTTGTATTTCATATTTTGCTCAGATATTATCCCTTTTTTATTGATTACATTATTCTTTCCAAGTCTGTTAATCTGAGTTCATAAAAGCCACATTTATATGGTAAATATGCAGCGTGCAATAAGCTGTTCCCACTTGAGGTCCCTACAGCCTCTTTCTCACCCCATCCTCTTCTGTCACACCTCCTTCACTATATCCATGAACCTTTGCTGTGATCCTCCTCCTTCCCTTCTGCCTGGTAGCTCCATCTTTAACATTCTTTGTCCATTTTGTTTTAAAAATAACCATTAAAAATACTTCAGTAACTTCTTAAACAGCTGGTCACTGAATCTTTTAGGTTATGTTACTCAAACAGGAGGGCATAGTGTGTTTGTTGGGGCCATTTCCAGCTAAGGATCAATGCACAGTAAATGCTCTACTTTCTGGTAGCAGGATGGAGTCTGGGGGAATAAGTGAAGGCAAACTGAACTTCTATCCTAACAGGGTTTGAACAGATGTATGTAAACTAGTACAAAAGTGTGACTCATTGATGTGATAATGATACGTGGAACTCTATGGAACAGAGGAACTCAGTACATCAGACTCTGAAAGACGCACGTTCATAGATTTTTTTAATGTGGCAGTGTTTTTTTCTGTATAATTTTATGTAAATCATTGTTAAAGGACCACATTTAGAGCATCTTTCAGATTATTTTTCTGTCTTGGTGGATTTATATTCATTCAGCCTCATGAGATTGCAAGTGAGTGAGATGTGTGAGAAAGTCAGAACCTCCAATACATGGATTTGAAAATATGTTTATGTTTGATTTGGTGTTAAACAAATATTCAAATCACTTAGCCACTCATCTGAAGTACTGGAATTGACTTAATCTCAGTTCCTGACTTAATGTTGGATCAGTGATTACTGCTCAGAATGCACTTGAATGTCTCATCAGATTATGGCATCTTACTGCTTGATATCCAGTTGTTATTGATTGATCAGTATTGTCAAACTGACATATCTATGTCACAGCACCACTTCCTGAACACAGCAAGCCTGCCTTTCAGCAAACCCTCAGTCCTTCACTGCATCGATAATTGAACCAAACTGTGGATTTCGGTGAACTCTTCAGCAGCTTTAAAACACGCAGCAGTTTTAAAACACGAGTCATTTCGGAAATTCTGAGCATATGAGCTGTTTTGGATCACTGAACATTATTCTCTGGAGACAGAGCCCTCTGTTGATGGAGACAAATGAGTCTGGCTGAATTCCATGTCCCCAGCTGAAGAAACAGAGAGGCTGGCTTGTGCCCAGGGGAGCGGATGCTGCCGAGGGGGAGACATTCCAGGGAGAGAAGATTTGCCGAATGAGCGGACGTGCTGTAGATTTGAAATTATGCTTCCTGATCCTGATACCTCCATGGGGACCAACAGGAACAGGGATGTCATTACATGACCTGGTTTACATCTGTTATCTGGCTCTTTGTGATTGATATATTTGGGTCATAAGGACAATTTCTGTACAACATGAAGAGAAAACCCAACAGAAGACCCTTGTTGTCAAGTCATCAAGGAAATTTTCAGCAATGAGACAACCAAACATTACAGAATGCATGCGGTATCCTGTTAAAAAACAGGTGGTTACCAAACAGAAACTCTAGCTTGCACATCATTGTTCCCATGCAGAGCTTTCATGATCCAGCTGCATAACTCATCTCTGTACACTGAATATGCCAGACAGCTGATCTGTGATTCTCTTGAGTGTTGGAGGTACTCCCCATACAGACCCATGCCCAGTGCACGTATTAAACTTCAGCTAATACCAGTGTATTTGAGTAGACACTGTTGGCTACTTTTCTCTTTGCTGAAGTTAGATAGAAGCGAAGCTGAAGCCCCTGCCACACCTTAATGATTTAACAAGCGTATGCCGATGTAGGAAAAAAATCTGCAAATATGCTGGCCTACATAAATTGAGTTCTAGGGAAGTTTTCTATAAGTTAAGAGCATGCTGAAGTACGCCGGTATAGGTCGTAGCACAGCGAGGTCACTGGAAAATTTTGAGCATGCACAAAATCTCAAACGTTTGTCTTTGTGTGGCTCATATGTCCAGCATACACGGACCATATGTTGCAGGTACTTTATGCATATGGTGACTCACGTTACTCATATGTCGAAATATGTGGAGATAATGTATTAATAATCTATGAGTAACATGTGTTAACATATGTGTAACATATTCAAACTTGCCTTCAATGGATATTGATGTTTGTGAACATATTTGACTCGATCCAGTGGTACTGAACGTGTTTCTAACATACCGTATGAGTGCGTGTGTGCTGCGTTCAAGGGAAGTGGTATAAATGGGCTTCAAGTTGTGAATACCGGCAATACGCTAACATTCGTTGGTATTACGTTCTATATCTGTTAGCAATATGTTACATATACATCCATTTAACATAACTGTTCTGGGTATGCCAGTGTTTTAGAGGAATTTGGATGCATCGGCATAAGCTCTAACAGTTTACATCAAAGCCAGCTGCTCCTTGAATTTACAGCATCAATTAAAGGCAAACTGGATATAGCATTCAAAGTTTATGCCCAGTTCATACGAAAGTAGCTCACTAGAGCATATATCAGAAAGTGTCAACAATGCTTCTGTGGCTTCCTTATATTTTGTGTTTCTGGGCCCGTACAGCACACTCAAGCAGGGTATGATTTGTTGTAGTGTATAGTGGGGATAACCAGCAGGGGGTAATACTGCCTGAGTGAAAATAACCTGCAGTTATGTAAGGGAGGCTGCTGCCTGCAGTTAGAAAGCCTCACTATGAAGGGCATCTCTGAAGAAATGTTAATGTGTGTGATCTGGCTTTGCAACTGATAGAGTAGCACTATACCGTACCTATCCCAGCTGTCGTCAGTCAAGAAATGGGGTACATCCTAGACAGGTCACCAGTCTGGTGTGGCCCTCCATGGGAGTTGGGCAAAGCCAGCCCCTTGACCTGCGCACGGGTCTCCAGGGGTTTCTGCTTTAGGTGCTCTGAGCCTCAAGCTTAGCTTGTCACTAGCTGGACAGCCCAGTATCCCCCCTACTAGTTTGCTCCAAAACAAATTCAGCCGAGGGCTGATGCGGGTCCTATTCTGCTACCACCAGTCCCAGGCCAGCGTGATGGTTTTGTCCCTAGCTGTCATACACATGCCCCTGGGTACCCAGCTCTCCTCCCTCTTCCAGAGGGAGCATGGGGATTTGATGTCTACTCCCCTGCTGCTGAACCCTTTCCTGTAAGTTGGGGCCAGAGCGAGATGGGCTGCCCAGAAAACATTTGACTAAGAATATTGTGCATATTAATTTTATTTAAAAAAAATTACAACACTCTTGAAAATACTGTAATTATACATTTAAGTTTTGACATTATATAATAATTTATGATTATTCTATAAATGTTACATTGACAGCAGTAATAAATAATACATATTTCTCAGGCTTCAGTGTAGCTAGGACCTTTGAGGTCCTGGATTTTATATAGAGAAAAATAACATAAATAACACCTCTGCACTGTTTCTGTCACAGAGCGTACCCTGCTCTTAAGCATCCTTCTCCACCTGAGGTAGCTGAGACCATACACACCCATCTGACATGTCTGCTGAGATGACATCTTGTTGATTTGCCTTAAATGTGAATATAATTTTCATAAAATAGTGACAATAGAAATGCAGGCACTGAAAGCATCATCAAATCTTTGCAAAGTTTACCATGATCCACTGCAAATATACAATCACTGAAATTACATTACATTCATTCAGTTTTTATCACATCATGTCAGCTCACAACAATATTTGTCTCAAGGTGTTCTCATGATATCACAAGTCAACACTTACTGGTGGCAGTGTTGTACCAAGATCAGAGCTGAAGAGCAAATGTCCTTTGAAGTACATTTCAAATATTTCAGATGTGTTCTCCTGCTATCCATTGTTGGTGAAGTATCATGTTTTTAGGAAAGAAAACGCAGCTCAGAAAACAACTAAACAGAAAGCCTGAAGCAGTAGAAACACTGTAAAGATTCCAATATGGCATTATCAGGGCAAACGCAGTAGCAAGTATGAGCTTTATATAAATGGTTTTGTTTTGTTTTAAAATGTAAAATGTAAGCATTGTGTTTCATTTAGTTTAATAGAGTTCTCACAGAAAGCACTACAGGCCCCTGAAAATACATTAAAGGCACTGGAAATCCTAGAAACACTCTTCCTGGCCCCATGTTTTATTTGTTATATTGCATATGCCCGTTTCATATATTTAAACCCTCTAATTAGTACGTGTGTTTAATGTAAGCTGGGGTCCCAGACACATGGCAGCCAGTCGCTAGGCTCCTGTCTGACCTGCTGCTCCTCGGTCTCAGGTGGCTCTGCATGTTAGTGACCACTTTATGATGGGAAGCAGACCACTTCTTTTTTCTGCCCACCAGCAGATGACTGGAAGCATCTGTCTGAGCACAGCTGCAGCACAGCATGCAGCAGAGGGCTGTTTATTCTACCAAGTGGGGCCACAGGCTGACAGAATACAAAGCAGTAAAAAATGGTTTGTTTTGAATTGAGGAATTGACCTGAGAAGCCTGCGACTGAGAACACACACCTACAGACACATGAGGAGGTATAATAGCTGCCAGCAGCTCGCTCGAGCTACTGATCCACATTTGCTGATTGTAAGCAGCCATGTTTAAGGGTGCCATGTATGAAATTCAGAACCATAAGAAGTCACACTCAAGCAACAGCATCTCAGACAAAAACAACAAGGTGTCTCAGCCATATTTCTGCCCCCTTTTGGGCCACAGTTTCTGGTCGGATGGTTTTTAAAAAAGCAGATATTTTGCTTTGGCTTTCAGATGTTTCATGATGATGTGTTAAAAAGACACTGACATTAGCAGTGACGCTCGTATTGCACTTTTTGGTTGCAGCAATGCACTGAGTTCGCACCAACTTGAGTAATATTCTCTTAACCTAACCTGTCTGTCCCCAATCCACAGTGCTGCTTTTATCTGTTTCACTTTAATACATGGAGCAAGAGAGACACAAACGTGGTAAAACTGAAAGCTTGAGGGTTTGGGACTCTAGATTCTGGGTCCCCATATGGGCTTGGGGTGGTTGGAGGTGCCACTCTGGCCGGACTGGGTGGGGGCTGGTCTTGGACTGCCGGTAGTTTCTCCGGAAAGTGGTTGGGCTGGGCTGGCCTGGTGTATTCCCACCCTTTGATAGGAACAGAATGGTGTGATGCTGGAGCCGGTCGGGAAGCTGGTTGTAGTTCTCTACACAATCACTAGGGTCTTGGGGGGGACTGCATGCCTTGTGATGTTTGGTGGGTGAGGCTGCATGTGTGACTTTACTCACCGTCCCCCTCACTTGGTCATCTGCCCCTCAATTTGAATTGCACCATAGATACTGAGGGCATGGGGAGGAACAGTAGTGGTATCTGTGCCACACTTGGCCCCCATTTTTAATGGCACCTTAGTACACTAATATATCATATTCAGTTCAGTTCGATTCATTTTATTTATATAGTGCCAATTCACAACAAAAGTCGCCTTACACCATAAGGTATAGACTCTACACTATTAGACAGAAAACCCCAACAATCAGACCCTATGAGCAGCACTTGGCAACTGTGGGATGGAAGAACTCCCTTTTACCAGGAAGAGACCTCCAGCAGAACCAGGCTCAGGGAGGGGCAGCCATCTGTCTCCAAACCATACATGTCATGAGATCTGCCTAAAAGTAATAAATGCATGAACTAGTTTTTCGGCATCACTGAGAGAGGATGTTTCTAATTTTAGTGATACTGTGGAGGAAAGAAGGAAGTCCTACATATTTGTTTAATGTGAACATTAAAGGACATATCCAGTTCAAAATAGACTCCAAGATTCCTCACAGTGCCACTGGAACTCAAAGTAATGTCATCCAGAGTAAGTATCTGGTTAGAAAAAGTGTTTCTGAGGTTTCTATGGCCAAATACAATAACCTCAGTTTGTCTGAATTTAAAAGTAGAAAATTACAGGCCATCCAGGTCTTGTAATCCTATCTATGATAATCCATCCATCACTAACTGTTGTGTGTGAGAAAGACTCCTCGTTTACATGCATAAATTGGAATCTGTCAGATGAATAAGATTCAAACCAGTATAATCTATTCCTTTTAATACCAACACTTTTCTAGGCTCTGCAGTAAAATGTTGTGGTCAACTGCAAACCTTCATTATTGCTGTTTCTGTGCTATGATGAATCCTGGCTGGAACTCTTCAAATAAACCATTACTCTGCAAGTGACACAGTTGTTTTGCAACAAATCTTTCAAGATTTTTTGAAATGAAAGGAAGGTTGGAAATTGGTCTGTAATTAGCTAAGACGGCTGGATCAAGTGAAGGCTTTTTAAGTAGTGGTTTAATTACAGTCACCAAAAAAGCCTGTGGTAGATAGCCTGTCAATAAGGATAAACTGATCATATTCAAAAGCGAAGCATTACTACCTCATATCCACCTCATCATTCCTCACCCACCGTTACATACATCCAACATGCCACAGTTTCACACCCCTGTCTCCTGCCCCTGCCCAGGTGGAGTAACCCAGCAGCCACTGGCATTGTTGCCCTTGATCCTGTGGTACTTCTCGCTCTGGTTCAGCGGCTGCTCCTCCAGGTGCCAGGGGAGATCCCTAGGGACCACTCAACAGTACATTGCCTTCTTGGAGCTACCATTGGCCTGTTCAGAGGCTACCTGGTCTCTCTGGGGAGGTTCAGCTGCCCTTTCTCTGGGTACATGGGCGCAGTTGGTGTTCCGGGCAGTACTATTTCAGCCTTGGTCTCCACTTTGTTTATTTAGCCCTGAGAGGAGAGCTGACCAGAAATTACACCCAGGGACCGGGTGCTTGGCCTCCCAAGTTTGGGCCCCCCTCTTCCCCCTGGGGGATTTTTTTCCTGCTGCTTGAACTGCCCTTTCTGCAGCATGTGCTACCTGCTGGGGGATGGTTTGGGTCCTGGGCCTGCTGGGGCCTATGGCCTGTGTTCTGTTCATGCTTGAGGTGGCTGGCTTCTGGCTGCACTGACTGGCTCTAGTTTTGGCTCTGTGGGGTTCTTGCCCCCTGCTTGCCAAGATGCTTCCTGGGGCCCTCTGTCCTCCTCCCCTGGAGTTGGGCATGTGGTTGTCCTGGGGATGTATGGTCCTCTGATGTTCTGTGGATGCTGTGGGGTGCTTGGGTGTTCAGGATCATCTCCCACTGGCCACTTGGGTCTGGTGGGTGTGGTTACACCTTTCCACCCTCATATTATTATTTACTACATTCAGTGACATACATATGCTCTCACGCTCACACACTTACTCACATATAACACAGGACCCTGGTTGTACACACATTTGTTGCAACTGTTTATTTTGTATCTATTCTCAGTGGGTTTTTTTTTTTAGTTCTGAGCCCCTTCACATTTCTTTTTTTCTTTTCTCTTTTTTCTCACTTTTTTCTTTTTTCTGTTCCCTCCACCTGTCAGGATCAACATCTCTGCTTTATTTAACAATGAAGTATGCCAGAAATTATGCAACAACAAGAGCTTAGTGAGATCACCATGTTGCATGCCAAGTTGCTGGACAGGAAATGTTTAAAAAAAAGAAAGCAAATATATATAGGCTCCGTCAGTCTTGAAGGACCATGATCTGCACATCTAGGGGAGGGGTCTTTCAGGGCAGCGTCTGGCATGGCTGATCAGGCCAATGGCATGGCAGTCCTTATTACAATATTGGCAGATGAAGTCGGAGTTGTGCTTGTCTTCTTGATTGTGCTTCCAGCGTCGTCGTTTTTCTGCCGCTAAGTGCCTGAAGTCATCTTCGAATCACTTTTTACTGCTTGTTTCCAAGCACTTTTATTGAGAGCAATGGATTCCCATGTGTGTATGTTGATGTCGAGGGCCTTCAGGTCTCTTTTGCACACATCTATGTAGCGCAAATGAGGTTGACCAGTTGTGCGTTTTCCCTGTACAAGTTCTCCGTAAAGAAGATCTTTGGGGATACGCCCATCCTCCATTCTCACAGTGTGTCCCAGCCAGTGCATGTGTCTTTGCTTTAGGATAGCGAACATGCTGAATGCTCCAGATTTCTCCAGTACTGTGTTGTTGGGTACCTTATCTTGCCATGTGATACCCAGGATGCATTTGAGGCAGCGCATGTGGAAGCTATTGTGCCATCGTTCTTGGTGGGAGCGTAAAGTCCAAGCCTCACTGCCATACAGTAGGGTGCTCACAACACAGGCCATGTACACCTGGAGCTTGGTATGATCCGTAAGTTTTTTGTTCAACCATACTCTCTTTGTGAGCCCAGACATAGTTGGATTGGATTGGATTGGATTACTTTATTGTCATTTCAACTACATATAAATACACAGTGAAACGATATAGCATTCCCCCAGGACCCGGTGTGCCGGCCTGCCAGGTTGTAGCTGCTTTACCAATACACCAGTTGATCTCTACGTCCAGTGAAAGGGAATCAGAGATAGTGGAGCCCAGGTAGGTAAAGTCGTGTACTACTTCCAGTTAATGGTTGGCAATTTTGATGCTTGGGGGAGCATCCACATCCTGTGCCATGTCTTGTGTTTT
>VUQH01084122.1:0-16429 GCA_015106775.1 Etroplus canarensis
GTTCAGCTGTTACATCCAAAGGTGGCTACTTTGATGAGTCAACAGTTTAGAATACATTTTGGTTTATTCCATGATTTCTTTTTGAACTTCAATAGCTTGACTGTTCTATGCTTTCATTTCAGAGGATGAGACATTGAACTGCTTGAATTTCAATAAAAACCTGAAAAATTTGGGTGTTTTAAAACTTTTGACCGGTAGTATACCGTTAGCAGGCATGTGGCGACTGTGGGGAGCTAGTTTTCTAACTGGAGTCAGCAAAATCTCAAGTCAGTGCTAAGGTCTGCAGTTTATTTAAATGCCAAAATAAAATTAATTGAATTTATATGTTTTTATTACTCAATAATCATGAACAAGTACATTTCTAGCTGGATAAGTTTATAGTCAAGAAATGTAAGTGGAGAACAATGATTATTTCATCATGATACAAAAAGATTTAGATTTTTATTTGCCATTTGTACCTGTACTATCAGCCTGGGTAAATCCTGTGCACATGGCCAAAACAAGACCACCAAAAACAATAAAGGCTTATAAATAATAAAAGCAAAATGCATACTGCAATAATAAAGTAACAATAAGGAACACTAATTTGCATACTGTTTATATTGCATGTTATAAATTTCACTGCACTTAAATGACAATGATCTGGAAAGTATTGAATTTGTGATGAAATATGTTGCACTTAGAAATGAGGTAGATATTATATGTGTTTAATTAGTCCTTATTATGTTTTGCCATCAGTCTGTGGCAGGAAAGAAGCTGTTGTAGTACCGTATGTAATAAAACTGTCCGCTCTGCTGCGTCTCCGACTATATACTGACTGTAAAAATGAAGATCTTGCACAGCTTCCTTTAGCACACAGAACAGTTTCCATCTGGTGTTGCAAAGAGCTGTGGAACTTGTTTATGAAGTGTCAGGTATGGAATAGAAGGCTGCCTTGCAAGCATCCCAAAGCTGCTCCAAGTTCACTGGTTTGCTCTTCTCAACTTCCTCCCTTATTTTGTCCCAAGATGTTCTCAATAATACTCATGAGGGGGAGCTCCATCTCACTGAAGAATCTGACCACACTTGTACAGAATGTAGAGGCAAGAACCTCTCAATCCATGGCACTGTCTATCCAGGACAGTGGCGTTATCTCTTAATTGCCCATAACCTAATTTAAGACAGGAGATTTGGACCCAAGCGCAGACTCCAGGCTAGACAGATGCAAACAAAAAGTGTACCTTTAGCGAGGTAGATGGGCAAGTAACAAAGTCCAAAAAGTGACATACACAAAAGTCCAGATTAGCAAAGACACAAGGAGCACAAAGGGAGGAAACGCAAACGCCAAGACAAAGACTGGAGCAGAGACGTGTCTATATATACACACAGATGAGGGGAACGGGACACAGGAGGGTAATAAATCAGGTAAAAATCAGGACAACGAGCCAGGAGAGGAAGTAAAACGGAACACAAGGCAGAGGACACAAAAGGCTATCAAAGTAAAACCTGAAGCGAATAACAATCATTAACTGGAAACAGGCACGAGATTAAACTGAACAAGACTAAAAGTTCAGAATGTTGACGAATTATCAAAACAAACAAAAAATATTAAACCCAAAACTCAAGGACTGTAAAATTATTATGCCATGAACAAACCATAGGTGTGCAGAGGGACACACAGGCACTTATTTTATGAACATCACAATCCAGACCAAAACTCTTGAGAGCAGAGGTTCTTGTGAAAATGGAGACGTCCATCTAAAATGACAACTATGGCTTGACCTGGAACACAATTTGGGTAAAGACCCATTAGGTGTGCTGATATCACTAAAATCTGACCAATCCTGTAGGAGTAGTGATTCTTGTGAATTGTGGATGGCTGGCTGGCTCGTCCTTGAGCCAAACATACAAGTTTAGGGCACGCCTGGCTTGGCTTGACTTTTCAGACCAGGAATCCACAACCAGCTTTTATTTCCTGTCTGTGATCAGTACCTAAGTGGGCTGCAAAACCAAGACATGTTACAAAATCTAATTAGAAGAGAAAATCTGATCAAATTGCAAAACTGAGAATTATAATACCAAAAATCAGAATTTAATTTTGTAAATGAGCCAAATACTGACGTCAAGAATTGGAGCAGAGTCAAATCAAATCCAGCCGTTAGATGCACTCTATTAAAATACCAGCTGGATGCAGTTTTGAAGAAGTTAAGACTTACTTGCACTGTTCAGGAGTGTGTTTGGCCTCATCTGTACAGCGATAAAATTTACCCTGAAACACAAAAAAAACCCAGATCATGCAAGAACTACAGACACTGAAACCTGAGCTGCATTTAAAATCAAACGTGAATAGGTTCCCAAGACACTTAGTTGCACCTTTAATACTAAAAAATACACATATTTATAGTGCCTGTGTAAATTAAAATCATATAGTATAAGGGATCACGTAAAATAAGCAATCGTTTTGTGTTTGAAGATGTATTTTTGCACTTTAACCCTTTCATGCATGGTAGTCACTACAGTGGACAGCTATTCAAAAGCCATTTCCTTTAAGTTGCCTGTGTAAACTGAAGATGTGATAATTCATGCATGAAAGGGTTCATGGGTGTACTTTTTTCCCAGAAAATCAAATAAATTATATTGCCTCTTTTCAGCTTTCATACAACCTGCGTTTATTTTGTTTAACGTAGACTGAGATCATGTCACTTCCAGTGTGTTTAAATAAAGTGAAGTCTTATATAATATACCTCACTGTTTTCAGACCATTGTCTTTTTGGTGCGTCTCTGATGAATTCAGCCCACTGAAAGACTTTTATCCTCAGAATATTAAGCTTTTTCTAAAAAAAAAACCCTCCGGTGCAATCTGGAAAAGCTTTGCATTGTAGTGTGTACAGCGAAACTGAACTTCATATCACTGGCTTTACCGGGGACAAGACAAAGAGACAGAATTCTTCCCCCAGTTTCCAAATAAATCACCAGTAAAACCAGAATAGATGCTCTCAGTCTCACCTTGAAGAGCTGGACTCCGATGCAGGCAAACATGAACTGCAGCAGGGTTGTGACGATCATGATGTTTCCGATGGTTCTGATGGCCACAAACACACACTGGACCACATGCTGCAAGATCAAAACGACGGAAATCAGTCAGGGAACATCTTAAAAACATCACAGCACAGCCCCTGGTGCCCACTACCCTCCCCATCATGTTTGCTCAGCAACCCTGTGATGGTCCTCCATTGGCCACCTACAACCCCGTGATGGTTCCATACAATCCCCTAAAGGTCATCTACAACATCCTGATGGTCTCCCACAACTCTGTGATGGACTACCACTAGCTTCATGACCTACTGGCCCTATGATGGTACCCCACTGGTCTTACGATTCCACAAATATACATTTCATAGCCACTGAGACCACTGGTACAAATGTGAGGTTGACCAACCTTGAGTCCTTTGGCTCTGTTGATGGCCCTAAGAGGTCGGAGCACCCTGAGGACCCTGAGGATCTTCACCACTGAAATGGCGCTGGAGCTGCAGAGATACATTACAAACTTTTGTTGGTTTAACTGCATTAACTTCTCAGCCCGTTTCACGTCACAACTGATCAGTTTCTGAACCATCACACCAACAGCCGCTGGCTTCAGTTTGTTCACCTGCAAACATCTGTCACGGGAAGCGCTGGTTAAATCAGCAACTTCAGCTGCAAGTTAGTCTGCTGAATTCTAGGGCCATGCAGCTGTGTTTACGCCTCAGTCCTCTGCCGGAGTCTGGTCCATACATAGCATGAATTTTAGATGCTAATTTCGTATGTGGACTCATTTGGTGCTAACACTAAATCTGGCTGGTGTATATCAGGAGTTAAAGACGATGTTAAGCCAGTCTAAAAGCTGACTCAAAGTCAAAATCTTTTTCTCTATTTTGTTTTATTGGGTTTTTCTTTTCAGAGGAGACGTTGACTGTTGACTGGTTGGTCAACATCCACCAACATTAATACTTTAATTGCTGCTAGTTGCTGTTGCCCTGTTAGGTAGGTAGTTCGTCTTCTGTTACCATAAAACAGCACAGTCCTTATCAGTAGCACCTACATTAAATAATTTAATTAATTTTTAATTTAATCTTTATGTAACCAGGAAAATACAACTAGAGATTAAAAATATTTATTCACAACAGTGTCCTAAAATACAGCCAGAAAACATATTAAAACAAGTTAGTTTACTTATATACATGAGACAAAACCCCCCCAGAATTAATGATGTTTGGATACTGACTGTAGGAAGAAGGAGACCAATGAGACGCTGACGACAAGCAAATCTAACAAGTTAAACCAGTTTCTGCAGAATGAGCCCTGATGGAGGAACGCTCCATGGACCGTCATCTGAGGATGAGAGAACATGTTAGCGTTACCTGACAACCAGAAAAGAGGGAAGAGGGTCTGAATGAGGTTTTTTTTTTTTACCTTTAACAGAATCTCCACAGTGAAGATGGATGTGAAAGCGTAGTCAGCATAACCCAGAATCTGAACACACAAACACAAGTTCCATTCATGCAAACAAACAATGTTTTAATCTGTGGGAGTTTAAAGAAGAGGACATTGTGTACACAGAACAAAGATGTTTAACAACTTCACCCTATAAACCAAATCTTTAGGTTCACTGATACACAGAATTCAAAAGGTCCTGACAAAGTTCACGTTTACTAAAATCCAGATGCTCAAACTCATCTTCATTTTTCTTTTAAACTGACAAATATGGAGGTTAAAATGGTTTTGCTGTCCTTTCTCTCTTCTCTTTCCCCTCACCCCCAACCGGTCGAGACAGATGGCTCCCTGAGCCCGGTTCTGCCAGAGGTCTCTTCCTGTTAAAAGGGAGTTTTTCCTTCCCACAGTCACCAAGTGCTTGCTCATAGGGGATCATCTGACTGTTGGGGTTTCTCTCTAATACTGTAGGATCTTTACAGAGTGAAGCACCTAAAGTGAGTTTTGTTGTGAATTGGTGCTATATAAATAAAACTGAATTGAATTGGAATTGAAAAAGTGTGATGGCCCCTAGGTCTCTAGATCCACTTCCAGGGTTTTGTGGTTACTGGGATTAGGGGAGTAGTTCACTATAGTACTTTTGTCATTTGAGTTATTGCTTGGTTGAGGGTACACATGAACCTCATCAGTAAACCTCTCTCTCTTTTTCAGGGAATTTGGGTTTGTTTGCTTTTTGTTGACATTCTTTCTTAATTTATCCACAGAGCACATGTCCACTCATCGATGCATTACGAGTTAACTTATTGTATATTATTTCTCAAATTAATGTTCTTTTTACTTAAGTCATGTGTGGTTTCCATATTTTGCCTTTCCCTTTGAGCCAGGGTCCTGACAAGATGGGGGATTATCCGGGTTTTAAACCTGAGACCTGTATGTCTGTATGCTAGGCCAGTATGCCTCCAGCTTAAATCTGAGACACAGTGTGACCTTAAACTTTGACCCTGCAATCTCCCTGAAATTGTCATCAGATCTTCTACGCATTATAGGTATTAACCACACAAAGCTTGGAAAAGATCGAGCAAACAAGTCCACTCCTGTAGTGGCAAATATTGTAACAGACAGATGGAAGGATGGACGGACATCACAAATGTCATTAATTCTTCTACCCATCAAACATACCATCGACCAAGTATTGGCAAGGATCCAGGAGCCCAACCAGCTCCTATGACCTTCCCTTGTGACCTTGACTTTTGAAGTCATGATTTCTAAATGTTCTCTTCTTCGACCCATCTTAGTGATGAACCATACAAGTACTGGCAAGGATCCAGTAGCCCAATCAGCTCCTATGCTGGCAAAGATATTTTCATTGATGACACCATGATCTCAAAAATATTATCAGTTCTACCCATGATAGGATACAAAAATTTGGCTAGGATCCAGCTGCCCAGTAAGCTTCTATGATGTAACAAGAATTTCCTTACTCACTCTGTGTAACCTTGACTTTTGACCCCACAATCTCATAAATTGTTATCAGATCTTGTATCCATCATAGGTATTAACCACACAAGATCAAGCAAACATGTCAGCTCCTGCTATGGGAGCAATATTTGCAATGGATGGACGGACAATCTGAAGATGTAATACCTCCATGGCGGATGCATAAAAATAACACAGGAGGCAAAAACATTGTTCTGATTGTTTCGGTTTTCACTCTAACGTCGTAATGTCTTTACCTTGCAGTGTAAAGCACCTTGAGGCAACTTGTTCTAAATTTGTGTTATATAAATAAAATTGAACATACAGTATGAGTGGGTCTGATTGTGTGTTTGAAGTCATTTCCACCCTCAGCTGTTGTAAATTGCTTTCTCTTGCATGAAAACAGCTGCTGCTCTGCATGTGAGTGTTCAAGTGTCTGTGCATGCGCACACAGTCCGTTTTCTGGATCTGACAGTAAACTGGTGATTTTCTCCCTCCATGTGTTTCCCTCTTTAACCTGGTTAGGCGCTGACCCAGTTCTGCTGTGTAATCTTCTGAAGCCCCGCCCCCAGCTCAAACCACAGAGGATTGGGGCGAGATTGGATCAGCTGTAGGAATGCTTTGCTCTGCTACGATTGGTTGCTTGGCTATCAGGTAACTCAGCAATGGAGAAAGTGGTGGGACAGCTAAATGTGGTGGTTGAGGATTTCTCTAGTTTAATACTGATGGGAAGAGGCAGGATAAAAAAGTTTCAAAAATGTTTTGATTTTATGGCTCGAGAGCATAAATTCAGCGGGTCTCTGTAACCCCCTAAAGGACATGGTCTGTAAAAATGTCCAAAATGCTCTCACAACTCTAAGTGACACCATCATGACTAGAGGTGTACTGATTATCCAAATTTTACCTCAGATTTTGGGCCCTGGTTTTGGTTCATTCTCATTTCCTTCTCACCTTAGGCATGACCACTTGATCTTGTTTGGAGGGGGACAGAACCACAACACAACTATGAAAGTTTGTATCACAGTTTTCAGTCTCTATTTCCAAAACTTTCAAAACAATCACAATGAGGCATTGCCCAACCAAAACTATAAACCTCTAAATAACCAAAATTACAGAAAATCTATACATTTTCAAATTAAAAAATGTGGAAGTTTTTTGACAATGAAAAAAAAAGTACACCACAAAAGTGGAATTTAAATAAAACAGTGAAAATATCTTGAAGTGCAGACTTCCAGCTTTAATTCAAGGGGTTTGACAAAAGAATTTGACTAACTGTTTAGGAATTAGTCATTTCCATACATAATCCCCTAATTTCAGAGTCTCAGATGTAATGAGACAATGACTAACTGACTTTGATGGCAAGGTGAGACCTGTTGCCTCGGTATTCCATGACCAACTAAGCAGATAAAAGAGCTGGAGTTCATTCCAAATGTTGAACTGGCATTTGGTAGCTGTCCACTGAAACTTCCAATATATGGTCCCAAGAGATGTGGATGCAAGAAGGCCATCCTTAGGCTGAGAAAACCCAAATAAACCCATCAGAGAGACAGCAAAACCTTTAGTAGTGGTCAAAACAACAATTTGAAACATTCTTAAAAGAAAGGAATGCACTGACCAGTTCAGCAAAACAAAAAGATCTGGAAGACCACATAAGACATAAGGGGATGATCACAGAATTCTTTCCTTGGTTAAGAAAAACCATGCACCACTTCAAGCCAAGTCAAGAACACTCTTGAGGAGGCGGGTGTATCAATGTCAAAGTCCACAATCAGGAGACGCCTTTGTGAATAAATACAGAGGATTTACAACAAGGTGAAAACCACTGTTGCATTCAAGAACAGGAAGGTCAGAATAGACTTTGCCAGAAAACATCTAAAAGAGCCTGAACAGTTCAGGAAAAAAATCTTTGGTAAATGAAACCAAGATGAACTCGTAGCAGAATGATGGGAAGACAATAATATGGAGCAGAAAATGAACAAATCATGATGCAAAACATACCACATCATCTGTCAAACATGATGCAGGCAATGCTACTGCAGAGCTGCCAGTGGTTGTTTATTGATGATGTGATACTGATAAAGTAGCAGGATGATTTCTGAAGTGTACAGGACTATGCTCTCTGCTCAGATTCAGACAAATTCTGCAAAACTGATTGGATGGCGCTTTGCAGTGCAAATGGATAATGAGCCAAAGCATGCTGCAAAAGCAACCCAAAAGGTTTTCAAAGTTTCTCCAGTGCCTGAGTCAGTGGCCTGATCTCAACCCAACAGAGCAGTTTTGCAGTTACTGAAGACCAAACTGAAGGCAGAGTGACCCACAACCAACTGAAGGCCAGGCAGAGCATCTCAAGGGAGAAAACACAGCATTTGGTGATATCCATGTCTCATTACTTTTGAACATCTGGAAAAAAGGAGGACTATGTATAAAATGGCTGTAATTCCTAAAGAGTTAAAGCAATTTATTTGCCAAAACCCTTCAACTGAGCTGAAAGTTGTGCACTTTAGTCACTTTTTGACTTCCTGATTTAAAATCTAATTTCAGACTGAGGTGCAGAGGCAACATTACAAAAAATGTGTTATTATCCAAAACCTTGTGGACCTAGCTGTCAGTTTATTCATGCTATTGCAATCGTGGTTACTGCACTCTCAGGGGATTCCTTCAAAAACTGACTTCAAGTCTTATCTCAGTGGGAGTGAAAGATGTAGATTGTGTCTGTAGTGTAAACTCAGTCAGAAGGAAGGTTTTCGATAGGACTTGTTTTTGAGGCTTTTCTCAGTCAGGAATAATCTAATCTTGCACTAAGCACCAAAGAGTTGTGACAGTGACACCATTAACATCCTCAGTGACCCACACTCAGCTCTGATTGGCTCATAGATTCTCCTCAGAAAGCTGCTGTTCCACCTCAGGTTAATTTCTGTTAGCGACGATGCTATTTTTTCCCCCCATTTGAATACATTTATTTTTCAGATTCAGCCATTGCTGAATAACATCAGATCTCACCAATAGCAGCAGCAGAGCACTACCAATGTGGCTTGGAGACTCACGTTGTTCCTGAAGGAGTGGGCTCTGATTGGATCTTCAGCAGCCAATGAGCAGCTGCTGAGGATGATGAAGACGAGGATGAGATTGGTGAAGATGTGGTGGTGGATCAGAGTGTGGCAGGCCACACGGATGCTGCCAACAGATACAGAGAGAACCCAAGCATTAGTGTTCGAGGCGTCACGTGAAAAATATGAAATATTCACCCTTCAGAAACTGGAGCACAGATTTCTTGGTTGGGTTGTTAGAAACAATTATCCACACAGCAATTTATTTGTCAAATAACTAAATCAAACGGCCCTAAACAGCAGCAACAGTACAAACACGCCCAGAAGGTCCAGTTCAATCACTTTGATCAGAAAAGGTGAAGTCTAGCGGATGTTACCAGCCAGCTACAGCCGTTAGCTTGGTAGAGACCATGAGCACTTTTGAAACCAGACTCTAAAGACTTTCATTTCTGCTGTAAAGTTGAGCATATTGACACTGGAGTCTGAGGGGACAGAGTCACTTTTGGAACTAGTCTCAAGTGGACATTTGAGAAAGTGTAGTTTTTACTTATTTTTAGCACCTGAGGTTGCTGCTTGGTTGCAAAAAAGAAGCCAGATTGTATAAAAGTCTACGAGAAAATGATTCTACTGTGAAAATGATTTAACTTGATTTATGACTTCAGTTTATACTTTTCTATTAAATTTAGGCTCTTAAGCTCTACTTTCAAGTCTTAATGGAAACATCATGATGTTCATTTTATAAATGATTGGCTCTGCTAGTGTCATATTAACGCTAAAGGAATGTTCACTTGGGTGTGGCTTTCTTGATATTTAGTGGTTGCAACAGAGATGGCGATGACCAAAAACGATGTTTTACAGAGATTTTTTTCTCTCAAATTTGAATTCTGTCGCTTGCAAAGGCTGTTCTTGGAGTATTACCCCCTCCTATTTTACTATAATGTCCCTAAAATAAGCTGTAGAAGGTACTCTTCTTCTTCTTCTTCTTTTAGAAGGTACTGAAATCTAGAAATTCCTCAATGAGAAATTACTGTTTTATTTAGTTATAAAAACAACATACAGAAATGACACAAACAGATTTGCATGTTTATCATTATCCTCTGAAAAGCGTACAGCGACATGACTTTAATATGATCTGCCTGATAAAAGGTATGAAGAGGTGTTTTGACAGGTAATGCGTGATCGTGCGATGACACACTTACGGGTTTGTCTTGCTGAGGCAGAAGAAGGCGCTACCTTCTGGGATTGGAAGAACCTTCTCTTTAGGAGGAGCAAGATCAGCCATCTTTAACTGGACTCCTCCCTCTGAAAAAAAGAAGACAAGAAATGGAATGATTTGTGGGATTTGGTTTCAGGTTTTAGAATACCTACAACCACCCTGAACAGCAGTGATGGAAAGGCACTCAGCCACCACACTTGAGTGACTGCGAGTTGGACATTTCCTTCACCAAGTCTTCTTCTTCTTCTGGCTGCTCCCGTTAGGGGTCACCACAGCGGATCATCTGCCTACATCTCACCCTGTCCCTGCATCCTCTTCCTTCACACCCACCCTCTGCATTTCCTTCACCAAGTATGGGTCGTAATTGTTTTGTTCACAATTTCAATAAAAAGAAGTGGAGGGTCTCCACGTTGGTGGGCTCGGGATCAACTCTGTGATTCTGCCATATGATGTGGTTCCTTTGGCTTCATCGGGCAGTAACCTCCAGCTTGCGCTGGGGCTGTTTGCAGCTGAGCGTGAAGCAGCAGGGATGAGAATTAGCACCCCCAAGTCTGAGGCTGTGGTTCTCAGCCAGAAAAGGCTGGATGGTGCACTCCAGGATGGGGACAAATTGCTGCCCCCAGCAGAGGAGTTTAAATATCTCTGGGTCTTGTTAAAGAGTAAGGGGAGAGTGGAGCAGGGCAGGCAAAGATGTCGATTTACCAGTCGATCTATGCTCCTACCCTCGCTGATGGTCACAAGCTCTGGGTAGAGCTTGAAGGAATGAGATTGCGAATATAAGTGGCAGAAATGAGCTTCCTCCAAAGGGTGTGTGGATTATACTGTAGCAATAGGGTAAGGAGCTCAGCCATTCAGAAGAGTCTCTGTAGAGTAGAGCCACTGCTCTCCCACATTGAAAGGGGCTAGGTGAGGTGGTTCAATTCTGACTAGGATACCTCTCAGGCACGTTCTAGGTGAGGTATTTTGGGCATGTCCTACCAGGAAGAGGCCTCTTGGCAGACCCAGGACCCAGTGGAGAGATTACATCTATCGCCTGGCTTGGAAACACCTCAGTGCCCCCACTGAAGAGCTGGACGAGATGGCTGGGTGTCTTTGCTTAGATTGCTGCCATTGTGATCCGGACCCAGATAAGCATCAGAAAATGGAGGGATGGATCTCCCAGTAATGATCTGATTTAAAATACTTGAAGAACTGTTGAGGTTTTTAGCTGCACTCGTGGGAAAAGAGTCTTTTTTGGCTAGAGTTCCACAAAAACTTGTGATTTTCCCTGTTTACAGCTGTAAACAATAAGTTTCTGCATTTTCATTAAATGAAGACATTAGGAGTTAGTTTGCCCCATCACTTAGATTTGGATTTTTTTTTGGAGCCTGATTGTATCACCTACATTCACCTTAACTTCGCATCTTTCCTGGTAAGCTTTTGAAAATGTGTTCTGCTGATGACTGACCGTCGTCTCCTTCAGGAAGCTCCTCTTCCTCTTCATACTCAGTGTCTTCATCGACATCAACCTGCAAAGACAAACAGCCCTCACAGAAACTGATAACTGATCATCACTTGAAAGATTGCAGTCAGATCTTCATGTTCACCTTGACTTCTCCCTCTACAGGTTCCTCCTCACCGCCCTCCTTCTTCTTACTGGAGAGATAAAAGAAAACAGTGGAAAAGGAAATAAACAGCTAGCTTTAATTTTTTTTCCTTCTACCTATCCTTCCTTTTATCCTTCCATCACTCACTCTTTGTTCTTGTCGTCTCCATCTCCTCCTGCCAGGTTGTCCACGGCGATAGCCAAGAAGACATTCAGCAGGATGTCTAATGCTCGTTAAGGACACTTATGTAAAGTAAGATCTACTGTAGATTATTGCCCTCTTATTATTTTTATTACTCATGAGGAGTTCAGACATCCAGAGAGCACTTGGAGTAAAGCTGCTGCTCCTTCATGCTAAAAGGGACAGCTGAGGCGATTCATATCTGATCAGGATCTTCCTGGATCACTTCCACTGGAGGTTTTAAGACTCGTGGTCAACCCAGAAAATTGGAGTGATAAAAGTACCTTACTACCTGGGGGAGCTAGAAACACTGCTGTTACAATCTATAAACCAACATCCTCAGCTCTTAGATAGATGGTGAAAGGCAAGTCAACCAAATCATGAAGACCTTTGGCTGGCTATCAGGCCAGTAAGGTTAAACTTGCTCAGTGTCTTTCTGCAATAATCCACAGATTTGTCAAAGTTTTGGATTGTTGTCATGCTGTGGTTTAAGTGATTTCCTTTTTTTATTTTTTGTATTCATTGGTTCTTGTCCATTCCTCTTGATTTTACTTCCTTCCTTTGGTAATTTCCCATCCCCGTTTATTCCAACTACAGCAGCAGAAGACCACAGCAGGTACCACTTGCATCAGCTAAGAACAGAAACAGGCTAGAATTCACACATGCTCACCTAAATTGGACAACAGAAGACTGAAAAAAATGTTGCCTGGTCTGATGAGTCTCCATGTCTGACGCAACATTTGGATGAAGGGGTCAGAATATGAAAGCATGATTCCATCCTACCATGTATGAAATGCTGTAGGGGATGTTTTCTTAGCACACTTTGGGCATCTGAGCATCATTTAAACCCCACAGACCATGTCCATCCCTTTATGACCACAGTGTACCATCTTCTGATGGCTGCATCCAGAAGGATAACGTATCATATCACAAAGCCTCTACTCAAACGGCCTCTACAGTCACAGATCTCAATCCAATCAAGCACCTTTGGGATGTGGTGCAATGGGAGATTCTCGTCATGGATGTACAGCAGACAAATCAGCAGCAACTGTGTGTTGAAAGGTCAATATGGACCAAAATCTCTGAGAAACGATTCTAGCACCTTGTTGAATCTATGTCACGAAGAATATAGGCAGCTTTGGGGGCAAAAGAGGGTCAAACTCTGTAATGCTAATAAAGTGGCTGGTGAGTGTATTTGTCAGGGTCAGAGTTCAGAAGTTCAGAACAGGTGTTACTAACCTGACTCACAGTCACGTAGCTGAGTCTTGCTAAAGATAAACCACAATGGCAGTTTCGAGAACTTTGGTAAGTCTTGCTTCAACATTTGATGTGACAGAATGAAACTAGGAGCCGCTGATGGTGAATTCAAGGATACAGTTACCACAGATGAAGAGGATAACGAAGTAAATACAGACGATCATCCCTGGAAACACAGGCCCGCCGTACGCCATGATGCCGTCGTACATGACCACATTCCAGTCCTCACCTGTCAGGATCTAAACACACTGGAATCATCACACGCACGCCTCTTGCATGCCTTGACATCACTGAGCTTCAGGTTGCTGCGTTACCTGGAAGCAGGTGAGCAGCGCCTGGGGGAAAGCGTCAAAGGTGCTGCGCTTAGTCTGCGTCTCGTCGAAGTTGAACTTTCCTCCGAACAGCTGCATGCCGAGCAGAGCAAAGATGATGAGGAAGAGGAACAGGAGGAGCAGCAGCGAGGCGATGGACTTCATGGAGTTCAGCAGGGAAGCCACCAGGTTGGACAGAGCTGTCCAGTGCCTGAAGAGACACAGAATGACATCAGCAGTGACTCTGTGATGGCCCGAGTGGCCTACATCATTCAGGTGTGGTTTCTCACCTTGTGACCTTGAAGATCCTCAGCAGTCGGACACAGCGCAGTACAGAGATCCCCAGAGGAGGCATGATCTCCAGCTCTACCAGGATGGTCTCCATGATGCCACCACAAACCACGAAGCAGTCAAAACGGTTAAAGAATGCTAAGAAGTAATGAGCCAGACCCAAACTGTACATCTTCAATAACATCTCCACCGTAAAGAGGGACAGCAGCACCTTGTTGGCAATGTCTGCAGAAACAGATGCAGAGATAGAAAGAGACTCTACTTTTTTGTTTGACTTTTAGTATTTAGTCACTTTATTGTAGAGCCGCAAAACCAGGCTGGCAGGGTGACGGCGCGGAGGAAGCATAGTCAGAAACAGAAGCCCTTGGTACACCACCAGCCCGTTCACATTTCCAATTGATTTTCCCTGCTCAGTGACACACCCACTGAGGAACAAAGTCTGGTCATTGGCGACTCTATTTTGAGTAACGTGAAGTTAGCGACACCAGTGACCATAGTCCACTGTTCCCAGTGGGGGCCAGAGCAGGCGACACTCTTGCAAATTTGAAACTGCTGGCTAAGGGTAAGCATAAATATGGTAAGATTATAATTCACATTGGCAGTAATGATACCCAGTTACGTCAAATGGAGGTCACCAAAATTAATATTGCATCGGTGTGTGCCGTTGCTAAAACAATGACAGACTCTGTAGTTTTCTCTGGTCCCCTCCCCAATCTGACCAATGATGACATGTTTAGTGACATGTCGTCCTTAAACCGATGGCTGTCTAGGTGGTGTCCAGAAAACGGTATGGGCTTCATAGATAATTGGCAAAGTTTTTGGGGAAAACAAGGGTGCCAAGAGAGGAACTGTGGAATTACATGAGGAAGTCAGGAGTGGCAGTGTGAAGAGTGTGAAGGTGGTGCAGGACATGTATGAGGACAGTGAGACAGTGGTGAGGTGTGTCGTAGGAGTGACAGATGGGTTCAAGGTGGAGGTGGGATTACATCAGGGATCAGCTCTGAGCCCCTTCTTGTTTGCAGTGGTGATGGACAGATTGACAGATGAGGTCAGGCAGGAGTCTCTGTGGACTATGATGTTTGCAGATGACATTGTGATCTGTAGTGAGAGTAGGGAGGAGGTGGAAGAGAGCCTGGAGAGGTGGAGGTATGCATTGGAGAGAAGAGGAGAGAAGAGTTGCAGTCTTACATGCCTCTCTTCAGTTTCTCTATTCCTGTTACCCCCCCAATCCCCATCCCTACAGAGGCTGTGTCTGCTCGCAGACCACCTAAAATAAATCCACCAAATATTAGTAAAAAACGAGATGACTTTAAAAATTCACAGAGAAAAAAATAGCATAACCATTTCAAGGACACCACAGAGTAAAACAATTAAATGTGGACTACTGAATATTAGGCCTTGCTCTTCTAAGTCCCTGTTAGTGAATGATTTAATAATTGATCAAAGCATTGATTTGTTTTGTCTCACAGAAACCTGGTTACAGCAGGAAGAATACAGCAGTTTAAACGAATCAACCCCCCCTGAGTCATACTAACTGTCAGAATCCTCGAAGCACAGGCAGAGGAGGAGGAGTGGCAGCAATCTTTAACTCTAGTTGACTGGAAAACTCAAAAGCAAATTTTATTTGTTGTCTATCGTCCGCCTGTCCCTTATTCAGAGTTTATACATGAATCTTCTGACTTTTTATCCAATTTAGTACTGTCTTTAAAAGCTGCTGGTATTATAAGATACATTTCTTGGCGTTCCATTTAATTTAGAACACCTTCATCTGGCCTGGAGAAAAAATCCCCCTGTAAAGCTGAGACATGTTCATCACTGAAGAAGAGATTAGGAACAAGCCCTGGTTTCTTTTCATCTGTTGACCAAGAAATGTACTTTAATGCTCACATTAAACAAATATGCAAGACTGCCACCTCTGCAGTATCTCCAAAATCACAAACATCCTCTCTCAGAGTGATGCTGAAAAACTTTATTACTTCTAGGCTTGATTATTGTAATTCTTTGCTATCTGGCTGTTCTAAAAGCTCCTTAAAAGCCTTCAGTTGATCCAAAATGCTGCGGTGAGAGTACTGACAGGGGTGAGAAAGAGAAATCATATTTCCCCTATATTGGCTTCTCTTCATTGGCTTCCTGTTAAATCCAGAATTGAATTTAAACTCCCTCTACTCACTTACAAAGTCTTGAACAATCAGGCTTATCTTAAAGCCCTCATTGTACCATATTTTCCCAATAGAGCACTTTGCTCTTAGACTGCAGGCTGACTTAGATGAGACTTTATTAATCCCACACTGGGGAAATTAGACAACCACATTGCTTGTGGTTCCTAAAGTTTTTAAAAGTAGAATGGGAGGCAGAGCCTTCAGCTATCAGGCCCCTCTCCTGTGGAACCAGCTCCCAGTTTGTATTCAGAAAGCAGACACCCTCTCTACTTTTAAGATCAGGCTTCAAACTTTCCTTTTTCACAAAGCTTATAGTTAGGGTTTAGTTATGCTGCAGTAGGTTTAGGCTGCTGGGGCGCCTCTTATGCTGGGCATTTCTTCTCCACCCACCTCTTTTTACTGTCCATCATTTATTTGTTACTGCTGCATGTCATTAAATGTTGTCTTCTCTCTCCCA
>VUQH01084125.1:0-11254 GCA_015106775.1 Etroplus canarensis
TCTTTGACTTTCTTTAGCTCTCATCCCCAGTCTGTGGTATTCTCAGTTTATGTTAAGCTTCAGTTCTAGCCCCACTTATGTTAGTTATCTATGTCTCCTCTATGTTATCCTCTTGTACTTTTGTTCTCTTGTCAAGTTCAACGTTGTGTTCTGAGCAGTCATGTTTCTTGTTTCCTGTTTTACTTTGGTTTCAGTCCTCCCTGTGCATTGTGTTCTGTTTTACTTTCAGCCCTTGATTGTTGTCACCTGTGTTCCCTTCCCTCCTGTTGCCACTTGTCTCGTTAGTCTGTGTGTATTTATTCCCTTGCCTTTCTCTGCTTTGTGTCACGTCATTAGTCCTTTGAGTCTTTGTATGCAATAATCTTTCCAGTTATTCTACCTGAGTCTCTGCGCCAATGTGTGTTTGCTATTCTGCTTCCTGTTTTGAGCCTCATGGACTTTAATTTTGGACTTCGTTATTTTCTTTGAAGAAGTATCAGCAATTAAAGCTTGCTTTTTGTTCTGCCTACTGAGTTCTGGAGTCTGCATATTGGGTCCTACCATGCCAAACCATAACAATATGTTTGTCTCTAGGAGATGCCTACCACAAAAGGTGAATACTAAGGGGTAGAAACAAGCAAAGATCATGCCTGAAAAGATGAAATAATTAAGTACAAATTCATTATTATTAGAATATACATATAGTATCAGAAGTGAAAGGGATTTAAGACAAAATATTTTATATTGAATTTTAATTAAGCTGAACACATTTACTGTGACATGATGTTTGATTTTTTATGGACAACTTTATTTAAAAAAAAACAAAGTCATATAATTTGTAAGCAGTGCATGTTTGAAGCACTGAGGTGTGTGATTTATAGCACCAAGCTGCAGTTGAAATGTTCAGAAGGTGTGAGTGTGCAGCAGCCTTGCAGACTGCTCTGACTAAATTCTTCTCCTGTCGTCACGTTCCATGGCTCATGCACCGTCACACTGCAAAAAGAGAAAACACACATACTCAGTCACACTGTGTCTTTTCACCACTGGCTGTTATAACTTTCAAGATTTATTCATAATGGCGACATATCAGAAAATGACCATGAGGTTGGACGAGTGAAATATAATATCAACGTAACTGGAAAACAGTAATAAACACAAGACAGACAGAAGGATCAAGCACAGCACAGACATAAACACACCTGTTAAATAGTTGTGTGCAGCAGGTGAGTAGCTGTGAGGTGCTGGTCACATTGGTTTCGTTGAACTCTGTGCTCAGGAAATGTGAGCACTGAAAGTCAGGGATGTACAACATTCCTAAAGCAATAAAAACACTTCATTTATGGTAAATTATTTATGTGTAAAGTTGATCAAATCTCTAGAATTTCTAAAAATATATCAAGAGAGGAACATTTGAACATTTAAAGACTCAGAATTAAATTCAATTTAACTGAAAAAATGTTCATGTTTTAAATTTTCCTTAAATTGTCATATTACCATATAAATATGCATATCACACAATAAAGGTAATCAGAAATGTCTAAGATTTACCAAAAGTATTTTAAAATGTATCAATTTTTGTAGAGTGTATATTTTACCCTAATAAGAAAAAAAAACCCCAACATTTTCATGAGTGTTATCAGAATCAGTATTGTCAGTAATATGCTATTGAAGAAAGAAAAAATGACAATACATGTCATTCATTACAAAATGTATAGGGAGCATTTTAATATTTTCACATATGCTGTATAGCAACATTCAAAAGTAAGGTCACTGATTCATGAGCAGTTAACAGCAAATAACAGAATGAGGGAACAAATCAGGACCTAATTCATAGCTTATTTGAAGCTATTGAATAACTCCTAATGGAAAGAATATATTACACACAGAGATGATTAGATATCAAATAAATCAACCAGTATAAAAGAATTAAAAGAGTTAATTAACATCTCATGTCTCACTTCCTTAGGTTTTAGTTTGGTATTTTCAAATGCTGCAATTTCCAAGTGTTATTTTGAACTAAATTGCTTAATACTCTGTTGTGATAAAAAGCTAAAATACATGTTAGTGAAAGTAGAGTCGGTAAAAGAACAAAGTCAGTATACAAAGTTAATACACACTGCACGTTTACCAGGCTAGTACTTTGTGAGTTTAAATATTAATGTAAATGTGCTCTAAATAATTGGACGAAAATCATATTTTCAAATTCTTTGACACATTTCCAATAAAAATAGTAATTAATGTTGCTCTAATAAGGATATCTCTACTTAATAAAGACATATTTCAATCATAATAAATATTTTATTACTATAAGTACATCTGCCTGACGAGCAGACATTACCTGCAATACAAGCTGTCATGAAACATGCAACGCTGCCTGCAATCAGAGCTCTGAGGCCACAACTAGACATATCAGATCGTCTATTTGGAGCCATGGCAGCTGGGGAAAGAACAATGACACTGTACAGTTAGGTGCTGAAATTTCATTCAATTTCTAAAAAAATAATTTGGCTCTACACTGCAACAGTGTGGTCAAGACAACAATCATTGTGAAATGAAGTGAAAACTTTCAGCTTTAGTTCAAAGGATTAAACAGAAATGCCTTAACCTTAAAGAGACTCAAGCCAGTGTTATGCAGTGTCTTAGGAGCTCAAATGTAATTGGACATTTCCCTAAAAAAACATTTCTTAAACAAGTGTAGGTGAAGGAGCTCTCAGTGGAAGTGAAATAGGCAACAAATCAAAGAAATCCATCAATAAGATGGTCTAATAAAGTTTCATGCTTTCTGAGAAAACAGATTGCACTGGTGAGTGAGGCAGCATAATTAGACATCCAGGGAAGACAACCGTGGTGAAACATCCAAGGATCCTTTCTGTGGTAAAGAAAACCCCCTCAACACCATTCAGTTAAAAGAAAACCACTCTCCAGGTGGTAGGCAACTTGTACCTGATTTATTAAAGTATTGACTGACTATATGTGATGGAGGCAGGATCAGAAATGACTGTCCATTCATACATTTTCTTCCACTTATCCAATTCACAACCTATCACAGCTGTCATAGGATGAGAGAGAGGTGGGGTACACCTTGGACAGGTAGCCAGTCTGTCACAGGACAAATATATCAGGCTCTTCTGTGTGGAGTTTGCATCAGAAATGTCTGGTACAAAAAAAATTTAAGTTTTGCAACATTCAAAACATCAAGAAGTTAGATTTTCCTGGTCGTCTGTTTTATGTTTGTTTGTTTGCTGCTCAGCTTTCCTAAAATATCTTGAAATAGCACTCACATAGCACTCCAATCATCATCCCCAGGGAAGCAAAGTTGGAAAATCCACACAAAGCATAGGTAGCAATGATTTCAGAGTGGACCTGGAAGAAATATTAGACAAAGCTTAAAACACTCATTGTTCCTCTGTAAGGTAATATCTACTCTCAGTTTTACAGGAAAAGTATATACATAACTGCAATTCAATGCTATCCGGCTTTTCTGAAAGCTCCCTAAAAAGTCTTCAGTTGATCCAAAATGCTGCAGCAAGAGTACTGACAGGAACTAGAAAGAGAGATCATATTTCCCCTATATTGGCTTTTCTTCACTGGCTCCCTGTTAAATCCAGAATTGAATTTTAAATCCTTCTACTCACTTACAAAGCCATAAATTATCAGGCCCCCATCACATCTTAAAGACCTCATTGTACCATATTTTCCCAGTTGAGCACTTTGCTCTCAGAGTGCAGGTCTACTCGTGGTTCTTAAAGTTTTTAAAAGTAGAATGGGAGGCAGAGCCTTCAGCTATCAGGCCCCTCTCCTGTGGAACCAGCTCCTGGTTTCTTTAGGAAGACAGACACTCTCTCTACATTTAAGATTAGACTTAAAACTTTCCTTTTTGATAAAGCTTATAGTTAGGGCTTAGTTATGCAGCAATAGATTTAGGCTGCTGGGGGGCTTCTTATGATGTGCTGGGCATTTCTTCTCCACCCACCTCTTTTCACTCCCCATGCATTTATCTGCCACTACTGCAGGTCATTAATGTTGTCTTCTCTCTCCCATAGTCTGTATCTCTTTGCTCTCCTTTCTCTCTTCTCTTTCCCCTCACCCCCAACCATTTGAGGCAGATGGGTGCCCCTCTCTGAACCTGGTTCTGCTGGAGGTCTCTTTCTGTTAAAAGGGAGTTCTTCCCTCCCACAGTTGCCAAGTGCTTGCTCATAGGGAATCATCTAATTGTTGGGATTTTCTCTCTAATACTGTAGGGTCTTTACCTTACACTGTAAAGGACCTCAAGTCAACTTTTTTTGGGAATTGGTGCTATTTAAATAAAATTGAATTTTCAAATTATTAGACATTATTTACCATTATATACATCTCATTTTATAAAAACACACTGATCACATTATAATGCAAAATCAGTTAAAGTTCAGAAATATTAATCTGTCCAGTTTGGAAGCATTACCCATGGGGAATCCATTTCACCTGCTTTGGTGCCAATAGAAGTAACAATAGGTGCACTAGAGAGGCAACAAGCCAACCCCCCAAAATGGAATGTTTTTTTTAGGTGGTGACCACAGACCATTGCTCTCTCCTTATTTCTCCTGACAGGTGTTTCTCTAGTTTTGCTTTTTGCTTGCTTTCTTGTCACTGTTGGTAGCATGAATAGGTACCTGCAGCCCATTCAGGTTGCACAGGTTGTCCAGCTCCTTTAGGATGGCACATCCATACATGACATCACACAAAGGTTTTAATGTGTTTCCCAGCACACACTCAAGAGTGTGGAGGAGATACCAGGAGAAAAGCCATGACATGAGGCTGGGTATCAACCCAGCACCAGTAACTGCTCCTTTGTGTAAGGAGGAACAGGAGGAATACTGCCAAAGACCTACAACATTACCTCCAGTGGGCTACTCCTGGATGTTTCAGACCCATGATGGTGGCACGAGGGGCTGATGTCTTTTAGTGTGACCTGTGGTCACAGCCCAGCACCATGAAGCTTGCCTGGTATTCACCCGGGAACACCAATACTGGCTGGTTCCACACTGGTGCCCTGTTCTCTTCACAGATGAGAACAGGTTTACACTGAGCACATGTGACAGAATGAAAGAGTCTGGAGGTGCTGTGGCAAATGTTATGCTGCCTTCAGCATCACCCTGCATACAGTAACAGGTTTGGCAGAGGGTTACTGATGATGTGGAGAGTCATATCCTTACAGAGCTGCACAGATCTACATATGCTAGCTAACACTACCTTGACTGCTGTTAGGTACAGGGATCCAGTGGTCTGGACCGTATGCTGGTGCAGTGTGCCCTGGGTTCATCCTGGTGCAGGACAATGCCTGGCCTCATAATGTCAGAGTGTGCAGACAGTGATGTCATTGACTGGCCCTTATATTTCTCAGACTTCAATCCAGCTGAGAACCTCTGGGATGTTATGCATTGGTGCATCCAATATACACTGAGTGGTGTGAACTCCACAGATTCTCATGACATCTGCATCCAAAACTTAAAATAGCTGCACAGTTACATACTGCCAGGTACGAGTGAGAAAATTCAGTTTGAAAGACAGTACCTTTTAGCAAATTTGAAAAATCAGAAATCATAGAAGTAATGTGATTAACATTAATCAGTACTGTTGATAGTAAGTTAAAAATGTCTAAGTTATGAATTAGTATGTTCCCTCTAGGATTAATAAAGTATTCAGATTCTGATAATAAAAAGATTAAAGGTTCCTGTGGATTTTTTTATATGAACAATAATTTTCCTATGCTCTCACAATACTTCACTGAACAGAAAACATTTTTATGCATTTCATTCACAATTAAGTATTTAGTGAATTTATGATATTACAGTTTTGATAGTGATCCTTATCAGTTATCAAGCAATTTTCCCCCTGGGATTAATAAAGTATTCTGATTGATTGATTACTAGCACTGTCTTTGCTATTACACGCCTGTATTTCTTCACACATCAGCATCACTTGTGCATTAGCATTAAACCATTAGCAAACTAACTCATGTATGTTGATACAGAAATAAAAAAGTGAAAGCTGACCCACTCAGAACACATTGTCCTCTCTGTCTGTCTATCTATAATATATCTAACATATACTGAATGTTAAACATGTAATATAACATATTTAACATAAACTCATTTAACAAAAATGTACAAATAGGAGGCGTTATTTTTTTTTTTTATCTGTCTATAAGTCACAAAAATCTGACTAATGCAAAATAGGTAAAGCCTTGCTGAAGCCAAAGAGAACAGTTAAACAGCAACTACACTGGATTGGTATGCCACTGAGATACCCTATAAGAGAAATTAAGCTATCTGAGACTGTAACATTGCTGAACTAATTCTGACTTTTGCCACTTTAGTTACTACAAACCCAGTAACAACTGATTCATTTGACTTGACAAATTCTTGCAGGACCAATTAGTCAGCCAGCTGTCTGTGCTCAAACACAAGACATGTGGCCAGTTTTTTTTTTTGCCATTAAATATATTCATCATAGTAGTAATTGAGAAAACCAGACAGGTACCAGAGAATTAAAATTTGGAAAAGAAGAAGTGAGAACATGAATGAGACTCACAGAAATGTACTGCTTTACGTTGTTCACATATTCTGGCCCCCCTGCCTTCCTTCTCTTTATCAACTCCGACAGCTTCTGATAGGCCACAAACTCATTGAGAAATGTCTTTATGCCCATCAGTTCAGCAACAACGAAACTGTCCTCCCAGGAAACACCCATCATGAAGGAGAAAGGCATGAACACATAGGAGCAGATGAGCTAAACAACAGACAGAAAGCAGCAAAGATAGAATAAGAATACACATGTTGAGCTGTGTTTTAATATATCTACTGTATAGCAGGTTTATGTTGGAGTGGTTGGTGTAAGTGTTTGTGTGAATTCACCGAGAAGCTCAGCTGTGGACAGTCGAACATTTCTCCCAGCCAGGAGAGGACAGCATCAAAAAAGGCCAGCAGGGCCAGGACAGCAATGATGTTGGCTACAATGGTGGCCACTAGCGCTACTGCACGAGATGCACCAAGGGACGCTGCCTCCAACAAATTCTTACTGTCTCTGAGGAGACAGGTAAAACGTGTTGATTATCATATCCATAGCATGAATTAGTGTGGATATAAAAAAAAAAACAAGAACAAATTTAAATAGACATCATTTGAATGCCAGTTGGGTCTTTTACAATAAATATTGTTTAAAACCATAAAGGCTCACAAACAGAGCCAAACTCAAAAGGAATTGACAGGATGATGCCATAAAGAATTGTTGAGCAAAATCAGAAAATTATGGTAGATGGGCTTGTAGGTAGCTTTATATAAATGTTTTTGCTCTGAATGCTCCTACCCCTTGTCCATTTTGATTGGACAATTGGACCGTAAAACCGAAGTTTCATTTTCAGGCCAAAACATTTTGGCAATGGCCAAAGATGCTGGAGCAGACATTAGTGTTGCTGCCAATAAGTGGGTTGCATCGACCTGAAAAGAGAGGCACAAAATAGACTAGTCATTTTCTTTCTAACAAAGTCCTCTCAAAGTATATGAGCCTGTAAAGTTTTAAAGTTTAAAAAAACCCATATATAGACTATACTATCAACTGTTTTCACCTTAATTCAGTCCTGGTTACTGTGTTTGTGATTTTGAATAAAAATAAAAATATCCTGCTCCTCAAAGTTGGGCATTGATTGTTACAACATTTTTTCCACAAGCGAAAAAAAAAAATTAACCTTCATTCAACCATGAAGAGAAATTCTTGAGATTAATCTCTTTTTCAAGAGTGTCCTCGGCCAAGATAGGTAGCATTAATCTGGCATGCTATTTGGTGGTGGGAGAAACCGGAGCAAACTCCATCCTCATACTGAGCTAATTCAGCCACTGGGCTGGAATAATTTATACTGAGTTGGTTTAGTGCATTCCAGGTTAATGTTTTACTTTGAAATTACTCAACTGCTCACTTATTACATTTCAGTTAATTTAACTTCAAGCATTTGTTTATTTTCCCAAGAGTTTTCTGCATCATCTATCAGCCATTGGCTCACCTGGGGTTTCTGCTGTTCAGCTACCATTTACCGGATTGCCTTTGAACTTGTTGTAGTTGATTTTTTTCAATCTTGTCAATCATTTCCTTCTGTTTTCCTCTGAATTCCTTGTGTGCATTTTCCCTTGCACTTTTATATTTTACTGGTTTCAAATTTTCTTTCTATATGAATTAACCCAGCTTTTTGGACTTTGTTTTGGTTGCCCTTTGTTACATAATGGGTAAATAAACAATGAGCTTTAATGCCCCTTCAGGGAAATTTGATATTCTTTTTTTCCCCCCTTTTAAAAAGTGACAAGTATCAAAGTTTGTAAAACAAGGAGCTTGACTGTTATCTTCTATAAGTTTTTCTAATAAAAACAATCCTTCTAAATATAGACTCAAGTTTAACAATCTCAGTGCTTATTCAAATCCTCATTCCTTCCCATCCACAAATCCTCTTCCTCACCCCAAAGGAGATGTAGGCTCCTAAAGTGGTACCAGAGACACTGGCAAAACCTCCTGTCATCACGGCATGGATCTCAGAAATAGTTAGTTCGCTGATGTATGGACGAATCAGGAGAGGCGAGTCTGTCTGAAAGACGTATGAGGATGGATGTCAGGATTGATTGAGAACAGCTGTTCACTACAGTAATATTAGCGACTATTGTTGATGATTCTAGTTGTTTACATGTCCCAGGAATATATTCCCAGCTGCAGCCATTGATTCTGCTGTAGATGTTCCCATGGTAACCTGCATTATGAATCCAATCTGGGGAAAAATCAGTGTGACACAGAAAGCAAAAAGAAAAAAAAAAATTAATGTGGAGAAATTTTTTATGCTTTCATTATTTTTAAGATGCAGTTTCATTTCCTACTGTCTATTATTTGAACAGACAGAAGTCTAATATCTTGATTTGTGCTTCTTTTTTAAAAAATTAAATACACTGAAAAATTAAATCTGACACAAGATAGGCCTTTCTATCTGTGTACTATATCCTCCATTCCCACCTTGCAAATGAGCCAGGGCATGAAGCCAAGGTAGTAGAGCATGGAGATCACAGAGCTTAAATATATCAGTATTGGCATCACCTGTAAAGAGTCCACATGTCAGCACCAGAGTTTACTTAATGTTTGTAATTATGTTTACATGGGCAGTAGTATCTTGATTTTCATATCACACTGTACCTTCTTTGTCAAGTTCCAGGTTTCTGAGCCTTAAAGGCACTTGTTTTATAAATAGGTATTATTTCTTACTCACATTTTATACTGAAATGTTTTCACAGTTTCAGGCTTTTACTTTAATTTCTGATTTTAATTTTCAAGATTTTTGTCCTTGGTTTATTAATAACTGTAGCTTGATCTAAGCAACTGTGCCAAGATGATGTTTAAAAGTTCAAATAAAAACCTATAAATTAGAAAAACAAATAAAATCAAAAAGGGGAGTCTGATATTAATGTAAACACATTTAGTCATACCTGTATGCATGCGTGCATGCATGTGTGTGTGCTTTTACTGGTGCATCATACCCTGAAGACAAAGAAGTGGTCCATGTAACTGTCACCAAACACAAACTTCGATCCAACATCTGCAAATGACATAAACATCTGTATGGAGGAGATTTTGAGTTATTCATAACAGATAATGCATATTTAAACTGTTGATGGTACATTCTTTATGTATCATGTAAACTTTCCATAATTTTACTGTTAAATTTCAAATGCTGCATATATGGAGCAGAAAGATAGGCAGCATTTCAGAACTACAATGATTGTTAATTCTTCAAATGTACCAAAAGCAACCATGCAGGCCACTAAAGATATATTTGTCTCTGTGTGTGTACCTCTGTTTGGTTTCCAAGCCACTGGAGTGCACCTAAACCATAAGTGGTCCTGAGAATGAGCAAACCAAATATAAACTGTAGTCCAGTCCCACAGAACAAAGTTTGCCATGACCACTGCAACACACATGTGCAATACATTCATTTATGTACCAAAAATTGGCTTGTTGGTGTGGGTATTTGAATCTTTGCATCTTTTACCCTGAATGGGTGTTTGGAGAACAGCAGCATTAAGAAGATGAACAGCAGCAAACCAAAGAAAGATACCAGCTGTCTGGTTCCCTGCTGGGCTGTGTCCAGTGCAAGCCAGCACACCACAGCCACTAGTGAGGCTATATATATAATCCTGAATAGAAGAAAGAAAAAGAAAAATAGAGGGAAGTAGAGGAATTCAACAAGATCAATACAGATACTGTGCAAACAGCACAGCAAGTCAAGTCAAATTTATATAGCACATTTAAAACAACCTTAGTTGACCAAAGTGCTTAACATCAGTTAAAAGAAATTAAAATAACAAACACATTTAAAATATTAGTGCATACAATAAATACGATAATGGTAACAATAAATCGGAATAAGACAGATAACAAAATACATAAAAATTTATCAAATTAAAAGTTAAACAAAGCTAAAAGTCCAAAATAACTTGCCTAGCTGGGTTTAAATGCCATAGTAAAAAGATGGGTTTTAAGTAGTGATTTAAAATTTACTAAAGACTGTACAGCTCTGACCTGATAAGGTAGACTGTTCCACAGTTTGGGTCCCACTACAGAAACGGCTCTGTCCCCACAAGTTCTAAGTCGAGCTCTCGGAACAGCTAGAAACAGCTGGTTGGCTGACCTCAGGGCTCTGGATGGGCAGTGAGGCTCAAGGAGCTCTGACAAATAAGGCGCTAAGACACTCAAGCATTTAAAAACAATTAGTAAAATTTTAAATTGAATTCTAAAATTGACAGGAAACCAGTGTAAAGATTCAAGAACTGGGGTTATGTGGTCATGCTTTTTCTTCCCAGCCAGCAAGTGAGCGGCAGCATTAAGAAACAGTTTGTAAGCAATTTAAAGTGGACTGGTTGAGACCAACATATAAAGAATTGCAATAATCAAGGCGTGATGTAATAAAAACGTGAATTACCCTCTCAAAATCATTTAGGGAGGTAAGCCTTGACCTTTGCTAAAAGTCTCAGTTGAAAAAAGCCTGTCTTGACCACAGAGCTAATTTGCTTGTTAAATTTCAAGTCACTGTCAAAAATGACACCTAAGTTTCTTGCAGACAAATTACAATAGGAGCTAAGATTGCCTATAGCACTGGCAAAGCCATCTAAAAGGTTCTGTTGCCCAAAAAAAATAATTTCAGTTTTCTTCTTATTTAGACTCAAAAAGTTTTTATCCATCCAAGCCTGAACATCCTTTAGACAGTTTAAAG
>VUQH01084128.1:0-13013 GCA_015106775.1 Etroplus canarensis
CACTCTTAGAAATAGGGTGAGGAACTCAGTCATCCGGGAGGGGCTCAGAGTAGAGCCGCTGCTCCTCCACATCGAAAGGAGCCAGTTGAGGTGGTTCGGGCATCTGATCAGGATGCCCCCTGGACGCCTCTCACTGGAGGTGTTTCGGGCACGTCCCTCTGGGAAGAGACCCCGGGGAAGACCCAGGACACGCTGGAGAGACTATGTCTCCCAGCTGTCCTGGGAGCGCCTGGGTGTCCCCCCTGAAGAGTTGGAGGAGGTAGCTGGGGAGAGGAAAGTCTGGGCTTCTCTTCTCGAACTGCTGCCCCCGCGACCCGGACCCCCAGAAAAGTGGTAGACAACGAGACGAGACGAGATGAGATCAATCCACTGTGGCGACTCCTTGGGAAGAATGCAAGGGAGCAGCCGAAGGTACATTTATTATAACTGGGGTTACTTAAGCTGAACTCATAACCTGGTCCAGAGCAGGTTATGTCCAAGTTTTGTTTTAAAATGATCTGGAAATGCCATATTTTCTCTAATTATCTGATATTCTTGATAAATTCTATACTTTTTAGACTCTCTGCTGTAGGAATATATTTTATATATGCAACCCATTCAGTCATATCTTACTAAAAATCCCCAAATGACTCCCAGCTGTAAAGTCAAAGCAGCTGGCAGTATGTGGCATTGTCAATGGGAGTTCATGTGTGTTCAGATGGTGATGCAGAAATTGTATAACTGTTTTATGGTATGCATCAAATGCTCTCTTTTTTGTGTATTAACAAAGATCCTGAAGCAGAAAGTCTGGGCTGACAAAGAAAGCTGATAACCACCTTCATGATATCCATCATCTCCAACTGAGGTTTTAGGTTTTGTCAAGCGATCAAGCCTGACTATGTTGAACTTGCTTCATAGTATACCCCTCATGTGCTGTAGGCTTATCAGAGAGAACCTAAAAAAGGTAATGATGGAGCCAGCATAACCCACATAAGCATGATACAAAAATGATTTCAATTTTAAAAAGGCATCATATACAAAATGTCAAATGTGATACTCTAAATAAATAGTGCAATTTATACAATACCTATATAATAACAGGAATTAATAGAAAAATATTCTGGTCTACAGCCAATACCAACTTGTGATATTCACCAGTTCCTCTCCACATTTAATTATTTTCTCCACAACCTTTATCTGTTGTAGATCTTTATATTCACACAACTTTATTTATGATGGCAGATAAAATATGGTATTTGTTATCACAGTGACTCCATTATTGCAGTACTAAAGGCAAATAACTGCATCCTTGGTTCTCTCCATACAAGAAAAAAAAGACCAGAAGTATTCCACCCAACTGTCAATGGGCAATTCATCGTTAAGTCAATAAGTCACCAAGAGACCTTGTCTTGAAAATATGGTAAGTGACTGTTTCGATCATAGAGTGACTTTAACTGATCATGTTGTTTTAAATGTTTTTAAGTCTAAACCATATAAATTCCTGCCTCTAAAACGGTCTTCCAACTATGTAGATAACTGACATATACAATGCCTATAAACATCCCCCCTTGGATGTTTCACCCTTTTATTGCTTTAATAAATGAAATCATGATCAATTAGTGATGGTAAAATCGAAACAGTGTTTCGTATGTATAAGATATAGTCTACCTGTGTGCACCTTCCTCCACTCTTATAGGTCACTCTAAGCTCCTCCTTCTTGAAATATGTGTTCACCACAGTCATTTCCATCCTTTTTGCAAAATCCACTACCATCTGTCCCTCCACATTCCTCTCCTCAACACCATACCTACCCAACACCTTCTCATCCCCTCTATTTTCTTCATCTACATGCCCACTGAAGTCTGCTCCAATCACAACTCTCTCTCCCCTGGGAATTCTGTCTGACACTCTTCACCTCCCAGGCACTCTTCAAATACTCTTCCTTCAAGATTACCTCTACTTTATTTTTCTTCCTATCTACTCCATGGTAGAACAGTTTGAATCCACCTCCGATGCTCCTGTCCTTGCTTCCCTTCCACCTGGTCTCTTGCACACACTATATATCTACTTTCCTTCTCTCCACCATATCAGCCAGCTCTCTCCCTTTACCAATCATAGTTCCTAAATTTAAAGTTCCTACTCTCACCGCCACCTTTTCTTCTCTTTCTACCTCCTAATATGCTTTCCCCCTCACCTCCTTTGTTTTCGGCCAACACTAGCAAGGTCTCCACCAGGCACCCTGTTGTCTAATGACACCAGAGGTGGTAGTTGTAAACCTGGGACGTGACTAATGCAGTATTGAAGTTGTATTGTGAATCCGCATATTTGATTTGGCAAAGATTTTATGCTGGATGCCATTCCTGATACAACCCTCCCCATTTACCCAGACTTTGGACTAGCACTAGGAGTACACTTGCTTGTGGGCCCCTGTAGTGTATTATATAAAAGTCCACATTCATCCTGTGGGCGATCTTTTGTCCTCCAAGTTCAGGTCCACAAATCAAATCAAGTTTAATTGTCATATACACAGTCAGGAAACACGTTTTCCTGCGCAATGATATTCTTACTTTGTTGTCCACAGTGAATGTTAATATAAAGTCTACATATGAAAATAAAAATATATAATATACAATAAACAATATAAAAACTATTTTGAGAGCAGCATGTAACATGCAATATAGAATTATAAACAAACTATGAAACACTTTACGTATAGTGTAGAAAGCAGTAGCAGTAGGCGTGCAATTGTGCATAGCAACTGAAAATGTAATAGTATAATATTGTACAGTAGGGCAATTAAGAATGCAGCAAGTGACAAATGCACTAGAAATATAAACATTACTATCTAATTATCTAGATAGCATCAAGCACAGAAAGCATCAAGTGTGCAAAATTTAATTTCTTGTCTGTGTTGAAGGTAAGGGCATTGTCCTCATACCATGCAACCAGACTGGCCACCTCCCTCTTGTAGGGCACTTTGTCCATGCCAGTGATGCAGGATGATGTTGTCCTTGTGGCTGGAGACAAAGTCATGGGTGAACATAGTGTAGAGGATGGGGCTGAGGACATACATAAAAAATATATAACAACATTCAAGCAACAAGAAACTATAATATAGAAATACACAGTAATATTTTGTCTTGCCATGTGTAATGGAGCTCCACTTCATTACAAATGTACTATATTGACACATGGGTGAAATGCATTAAGAATTATACACACACACTGATTGATGCAATGTTTTATTAAAATGTTCTTTGGATGTGGCCTGTCAGCTGGCACTGACATACCTGCCCTGAAAATTATACACATTGATAAGTTTCAGGTAAATAAGAAATCATTTTAACTTATCTGCATAATTGAATGAAGAGGTGTTCATGAATCTCACCTGTGTTTTCCTCCCAGGGGTGTTGCACCAAGAGAGACCCCAGTGCTATGAGCATGCTTTTAAAGGTTCCAGGTGGTACCACATAGAAGTGTGTGGGTATGGAGATAAATTAGTAAGTTTTCATTAAGGTTATAGATGATAGGCCCAAGGGTGGAAACCTTATTCAGTAGGTTTGGGTTTTAGTAGTATTTATGACTGTCAATAAAGTTTATTAGTAGAATTAAATGTGTATTTATTTGTTGAATTGTTGATGTAAGTTCCCCACTTGTAAATGGTATGGCCTTTAGGTAATGATGACTGCCAGTCAACACCAGAGAAGGGCTGAAACCACATACCACCTGGGGATGACATTGTTTTTATTTTTGTACATTGCCTTTGTATGTCGTTGATGTCGGTGAATAAACACCTGGTTGGTCTGCACCTTATCTATGCCTCAAGCCTCCTATTTTGATCCAGCCGCTGCTGGCCATTCTAACACCATGCTTTGCTAAGTATGTCTTGGTCACAGTCAGTATCAAAACAACAGAAGTTTGGAAACAATTAGGAATGTACAGTCAAACACAAAGATAAAATTTGCTCATTATTTTAATCTTATTTGTAATTAAAAAATTTCACAAAGATAACTGTGTTTCATTGCTGTTTCATTTACCAGCACTCTGTAAGTTCTTGGGAGCTGAGGGCACCAGTGGCTGTAGTTCTGAAAGCTAATTTTTTCCCCTTAAACACAGGTTTACCAGCTCTTAAAGTGCCTCTTAAAATGGGTGGCAGTTGGTTGCGCTTTTGTCAAAAGGGCAAATTAAGCTCAAAAGACTTTTGCTGTGTTGTGAGGTTAAATGTCATACTTGAACCAAGTATTTAAAGTTCTATCTGGTTGTGTTTACACCAGAGATGAGATAAGTCAAGGCTCCACTGGGTCTGTGAGGGTTTCACATTAAAAATAACATGTGAGATACAGCAGTGATAGAAAAAACAGAAAGCTGTGGTTTTTAACCATCAGTCTCACACGTAGTTTATTTAGTTTTTATGCTTTGCTACCTGTGAGAAAGTTAAGAAATCTTATGAGTAGTAGATTGTAAACTTTATGGACTGCCCCCAAATCCTCCTCATGCCCCCCAAGAAGCTAGAAAACACCATGCCCCCACACCCCACATTTTTTAAAAATAATCAGCACTTGAAATGCCTTAACTTTCTGAATGTGTAACATCTGATGACTGTACTAATCTAGTCTGACAATATTTGCCATAGTTTAAATGGGGCTGAAAACTCAGTTAATTGTATGGAATCCACAGGGGCTCAAGATTGTCTTGCACTGTGTGTAAATTGAATATTGTGTTGAGAATCTGGAATACTCCTAATAGACACACATACAGGTGCGCTGACTTTAAAACAAAAGAAACAAACAAACCCAAAAAACCCCCAAAAACTTTGCCATAACAACACACAGGATGCGAGTGATATGTGGTTTACAATGTTCATGTTGCAAATAGGCCTTTAAATGTTACACGATATGGATGTGAACATTTGTTTATTCCTCTGACACTCCTTACTCACTATTCAAATTGCACAATACATGTAAAGGTCAACACTTTTCTTTTAGGCAACCACCTTCCTTCTCTTTTACTAAACATTTTATGAAAGTATATAAAGATGGTAAAGTATAACGTGTTTTCAACCGCTACCAGGTCTTTTTAGTGTCATAGAGTTCCACTCTGACTCAGACACCAGCAAGGTGGAGGTGGGGTACTGGTATGGGCTGGTATTATTAAAGAAGAGCTTGTTGGACCTTTTCAGGTTGAAGATGGACTAACCAAACCTATTGCCAGTTTCTAGAAGACACTCTCTTCATGCAATGATAAAGGAAAAAGTCTGCATCTTTCAAAAAGACCATGATTTTTATGCAGGGCAATGTTCTGTCTCATGCATCAAAGTTCTCTACTGCGTGTCTAGCCAGTAAAGACCTTAAAGATGAAGGAATAATGACATGGCCACCTTCCTCACCTGATCTAAACCCTATTGAGAACTTGAGGGCCCTTCTTAAATGTGAGACATATAGTGAAGGAAAACAGTACACCTCTCTGAACAATGTGTGGGAGGCTGTGGTTGATGCTGCACAAAAATTTGAGGGTCAACAGATCAAGAAACTGACAGACTTTTTTTGGACATTTTTTTAAAAGTCAGAAATGTTTACTTGTAAAGTTTGAGTTGTTTGTTTATTAGTATCACTTTACCAGATGAAAATAAACAAGTGAGATGGTAATATTTTTATTTTTATTTGAGTTTTGTAATAATTCTGCACACTAATAGTTGCCTAATAATTGCACACAGATATTCTCGTACAAAAGTCAAAACCTCATTTTCACTTCCTTAAATATTCAGGTTTGAGGTTTATTAACATTTTGGATTGACCAAGAGAACTGTTGTTGTTAAATAATAAAACTAAACCTCAAAAGTGCAACTTGCCTAATAACTGTGCGCACAGTGCATATATACAGTGAGAGAGAAAGAGAGAGAGAAAGCGATATCTCCTCATTTTTCCAACATACAAAAATAATTCTGGAATACCACTCACCTCTCACTGTTCCAAATAATACAAGAAGCCAGTGATTTAATAAGAGTGTTCCCTTTAGTAAGTCTTTTAAAGAAGTCATAGTATTCTATTTATACTAGGTCAAATTGTACATAAATTGATCAAGCATTGCTCTGCATATATATTCTCTTTAATTAATGTGTTGGAATGATATTTAGAGAGTGTTAAAGAAAAATACTTAATGCCATATTATAACTGGAACATTGTAACAACACTACATAATTCATAAATATTAAAACTGAATATACAACTTTCTCCTCCAAACTGGACAATGCTTTAAATTTGGTCAGCAGTCTTCCTGTTAGGCAGAGGGTGGGAATGGCAAAAGTAGCAAGTCTTGGCACGCTGTTATGACAATACAATAACAGCCTCCTTCATTCTTATTAGAGAACAACACTGTAAACCAGTGACAAGCCTTACTCTGCTAGAAAGGACACATCACTCCACTCTGACCGTGGTGAGAGCGGGATTTGGACTGAAACCCATGTACTTTGATTTGAAAGTAAGTAGAAATATTGCATACATACATTTTTCTTTTAATGAAAGTGTTTGATATATACGAATTAGTATGTTCTATTCTATTGTGCAAACATATATTTTATTTATAAAATGTAATTTTTTACTTTAAACTGACAACTATTTCAGCAGACAAGACATAATATATAAGAAGAATTACAGTATAAAGTAAAATGTGATTGTATCCTTGTTTACATCTGTGTTACAGAAACAATGATTTTCATCTACCTGCGCATCGCAGTTCTGGCAACAACAGCTCTGACAAAAGGTAATCAGTGTAGTGATGTAATGAACAGCGTTTGAATAAAAAAACACTGGCTCAATTTGATGTAAAGTTAGAAATAAGAAAATATTTAAATATAAGTAAAAACATATTTATAGTTAAAGTTAAAAAATATTGAGATTAGTAATTATCCTGGATTATTTTATGTTCAATTAAAATAAATAATTTTATCAGTTTTATTTATATAGTGTAATTGATTTCAATCTGTATTTTTCATTAAACATATTTTAAAAGTTATCTTTTCTGTTTCTTTCAGGGTCGATTGAATGCAGTTTCTCTGAATCTGGAATGCATCACTGTTTTGGGGCTGTAGGGCAGCAACTGTTTTTTCATCTCTCAAATAAAGCAAATAGTTCAATTGAACTGAAGAAGGATGATAAGCAGAGGATTTTGAAAACAGATTATCAGGGAAAAATGAGATTTGATAATGACTTTGTAAATCCATCAGCAGACATAAGCAATGGAACATTAAAACTAGGCAAAGCCATGAAAAAGCACTCTGGAAAATACCTGTTGGAAGAATTTGGTCCAGATGGAAAATTACGGAGAAATGTAAATGTCTATCTAAAAATTCAAGGTAAGTTTCTTTGAAAAGTCTACTGACTATGACTGGATGCATATACACACACACACAAAGTTTATTTATTTATTTGATATTTTTAATATATGCTTTTTTAAATTTGTCAATTTGGACTATTTTTTTAAACCAAAAATATCAAGTTAATCAGAATCAGAATCAGAATGTTTTATTAATCACCAGAGGGAAATTACTTAAATTACCAGTTGTAGTGCTTGGAAACTGGGGAAAATGCAGGGGGACATTTTCCAAGCTACTGCATATATTGTGTTAAATATATTTTTTATAAACATTATCAAAGAGCAATAAAGGTAATTTAGAATTAGGGGAAAATATATGGTGCTTATTGAGTATTACTGTACTTCAAATTAAACTTAAAAATAAATGAATTGAAACTTGATTAAAGTTGATTAAGGACATAAAACTTCATGTTTTATAATAAACTATAGCATTATACCTGTGTTTACTATCCATTATAACACTAACGTGCGTTAAGACTCTAGAATAATTATTGAAATAATAGATTAAAATTATCCATTACTATTTTAATCTTCAAAACTAGTTACACTATATTTGTTTTGTAATTATAGTAAAATACATATTTAAAGGGAAAGCTATAAATTGAAAGGTTGAGATATGGGGTTTAAAATCTGCAAAACATTTTACATTTTTAGCCATTTCACTGTAACTATTTGTGCAATCTGCATGAACAACAACCAAATTGGTTGTGGGATGATAATGATACAATGTTGTGTCTGTAATCATCGCTGTCTGCTTTTGCCGCCACTGAAATCAATTTAAAATAAAAAAAACTCAACTAATCTGCATGAAACAAAAAACAAATTGATCTTGGGATCATATTCTTTTATGGTGACACCATGCAACTGCTGCCATAGCTGCCACAAATCTTTTATGCAAGAGCAATAATGCAAAAACTATTTGCTAATGGATTTTGAATTCTGGCACAGTTACAGACTTTTATGAGATCAGGAAGCGATTAGATTTTCAGGCATTTTGAAAATACGGATTGGCCACTATATGATATTTTCTGTAAATGTTTTCGTAACATGTTCAACCATATCTCTGTCACAATCTGCACAAAACAATAAAATAAACTGATTGTGGACTCACGTATAGATACACTTTCATGGAGACACCATGTCATGTCTGCAGCTGAAATTGTTTTTTTTTAAATCAGAATATGATGGAATAAAATTCACCTCTGCTTACATCGATTCTTCATTTTTTTTTAAAAAAATGACCATGGCGTCTAGCCCCACATCACATCACATGAGTTCAGGTTAGGTCAGTATTTGGGGATACGGTTGCATGGTCACAGCAGGGAGCTAGTTTCAAATTTAAATTCAGAGAAATACGGAGATTTTCTAACAATAAATGAATTCATATACACAGATAAACAAGATTCCTGTAAATGTTACAATTGCCCCAAATATGGCAACAATCTTACAATCTTGTATACTAGGAAGCAAAACCTAGCAAAACCTTATTTTAGTCCTATATTTTCATATATTTTTCATTTGAATTATGTTTTTTTGTTTTGTTTTTTGTTTTTAATAAACACATATTTCTCAGCTGCAGTGTCAAAGCCAAAAGTGTTTCAGACATGCTTGTCACCAGAACAGATGAAGGTCAGCTGCATCTCTGAGGGGGATGATGTAGAATTCATTTTGACTTTGGATGGTCAGTTCACGATGCAAAGCAAAGATCACAGCCAATCCCTGAGCAACTGGACAGCTGAGAAATCCACTGTTTCAAATGTTTCCATCAACTTACATGGGGACTTGATAGGAAACTTTGTATGCCAAGTTTGGAACAATGTCAGCAGAGAGGAAACTGTTCTTCACCTGGAAGCCTGCAAAGGTACCATATTTAAAGACATTTTCTTTTCAGCTTCATAAAGTTTTAAAGTTATCAATTCATGTTTTCTATGAAGGAACTTAAATAATTAGGCACTTAAAAGAAATGCAATAAATGAAACATCCTCTAAACTTGACATAATAATGGAACGGGAAATAATTCAGGGGCACTTTGGTATCTTTCATGATGTCATGATATTCAGTATTGTTTGACACTGGCTTTTGGATTCTAGGTTTTGTTACAGCCTCACCGGTGGCTGTGATAACTCGTGTCGTCTCCTTCATTGTCATTGTGGGTTTGAGTCTTATTTTAAAAAAGCTTCATAACAAAACAAGATCTACAAACATTAAAGAGGGTAAGTGAAAAGGCTTGGAAAAAGCATAAACAATTCAATAAATAATAAATGAATGAATGAATGAATGAATCAATCAATCAATCAATCAATCAATCAATGAAATGGGTTCATCCAAAACATTTTCACATCTGTTTTATTTTTTCCCCACAGGTAGCTCTGAGGAAGAAACTATCTACACTGATGTTCGAGTGATAAGAAACACAAGATAAAATCAAACCAAGTCAGAAAAATCACATGCCCACATAACTGGTGATGCTAAATTGTCCCTTGAATATGAATGGCTGTCTGTTTCTCTATATGTTAGCCCTGCAGTAGCACGGTGATCTGATCAGGGTGTACCCCATCTCCCATCCCATGACAGCTACTGTAGGATAGGCATAAGCAGTCAAGAAAATGACTGGATGGATATATAGTTAAACCAAAGTCAAACAGCGTGGGAAATATAATAGTTGTACTAAGCTGTCTTTTATATGCGAAATTTTTGATTGTTTTTAGTAGTTAGTGAAAAATCTTGCAATCAAAGTGTTTAGTGTGGGTTACAAGAATGAACAATTTCCTTGTAGTTAATAACAGTGGGAGAAGCTGCAAGTCTTGAATCTTTTTGTCCACAAGATGGAGACAAAAGTCCTTACAAGGAAAATTAATTTGCCAAGACATGAATCTATCTTGAAAATGGTAATAAAAAATATATAATAAAAGATCATAACTATCAAATCATGAGTTGATTGCTGGGGGGAATGGCATTGCACTTGTTGACAGTTATTTGATTTGCTTTGCTTTGAACCATGCAGCTTTATGAAATATTATCAAACTAAATCATTTCTATTTTTGAAAGGAAAAAATTGCAGTATTTGAAGGTTTTTACACACCTGGAAAAGGGGTAAATATTTTTCATTATACTCTACTGTGGATTCTAATGATGTAGCATTGTTTGTTTTTCCTCCAGCTACTAGTTCAAAGTTCAAAGTAGATTTTTTGTCAATTCTGCAATATCTGTAACATATACAGAGGATTGAAATTGTGTGGCTCTAGGGCCCCACGGTGCTACAGTAAACAAAAAACATTCAGTATAAAAGTACACAGAATATAAAACTACGGAAAAATAAAACTTCAGCTGAAATACAAACATAACAGATGAAAGTGACAGTGTAGTGCAAAGAGAGTCCAGCAGTCCAATGCTGCATAAAGTGGCTGGTGCAGCCCTGAGTCTTGTGTGAGTGGGAGGGGGGTTGGTGTCAGGGTCAGGGTCCAGAGTTTGTGTGTGCAGTGGGCAGAGCAGGTGAAGGGGCAGAAGAGTGAGAGAGTTCAGCTTCCTGACAGCCTGGTGGAGAAAGCCTGCTGGTCCTGGCCTGGAGATTCAGTCTCCCTGATGGCAGCGGACTGAAGAAGCTGTATGATGGGTGGGTGGGATCACCTGCAATACAGAGGGCTTTGCGGGTGAGGCGGGTGTCATAGATTTCTTGGAGGGAGGGGAGAGAGGTACCAGTGATCTTCTCAGCTGCTCTCACTATGCGATGGAGGGACTCGCGGCAAGATGCGGTGCAGGCACCGTACCACACAGTGATGCAGCTGGTCAGGATGCTCTCGATGGTTCCTCTGTGGAAGGTGTGCATGATGGAGGCAGGGGCTCTGGCTCTTCTCAGCTTGCAAAGGAAGCAGAGATGCTGGTGAGCTTTCTTGGCCAGCGATGAGGTGTTGTTGGTGCAGGAGAGGTCCTCGGTGATGTGCACACCCAGAAACTTGGTGATGCTCACCCTCTTCACAGCAGCACCATTGATGCTCAGAGGAGCATGCTGAGTGTGCGCTCTCCTGAAGTCCACAACAATCTCCTTTGTCTTCTCCACGTTCAGAGAGAGATTGTTGTCTGTGTACCACATGGCCAGGCGGCTCACCTCGCTCCTGTAGGCCATCTCATCTCAGTTGCTGATGAGAGACACCACACTTGTGTCATCTGCAAATTTTATGAAGAGATTGGAGCTGTGCGTCGGTGTGCAGTCATGGGTCAGCAGAGTGAAGAGGAGGGGGCTCAGCACACATCCTTAGAGGGCCCCCGTGTTCAGAGTGATGGTGCTGGATGTGTTGCTGCCAAACCTGTACTGCCTCTGGTCTCCCTGTCAGAAAGTCCCGCAGCCAGTTGCACAGTTACCACATATCTCTAGATAACAGACAGATCCTGTAATAATAAGAATGTTTTTGTGAATTTCATACCAAACTTGCACATAGCTCTGTGTCGAAGAAACAGTAAAAGTCATTGTGTCTAACGCAGTTCTAACAGTCTAAATGACTGCATGTGATATTGCTACTGTTCACCAGATGAGAAGCTTGAACACTCAAGTTAAACGTTACATATTCATTTAACTTTTTTTAACATCCAATCAATCATAGAGTGCTGTAGCCACATAGCTTTCTCATTCTTACTCATTCTATCCATATATATCTATGTTGTTTCTATGTAGATAAAAATGAAAACACTAGTCCGTTACTGTGGCTGAAGCAGAGATGTGAGAATGGAACATACTGTGGTTTTAACATAACCACTTAATTTTCAGGTCTAAGGTGACACTTCCTTTTCGCTTCTTTCAATAAACTTCGGTAATGCACACTATGTTGATCAGTGCACAATGCAGGGCATGGAAACAAAAGCTATGTGACAAGATATGAGCCTTAATGGTATTTACAGCAATTCAGAGAATGACAGTTCAGTGGAAATAAGCTCCTACTGCATGCAACATACTGTAGCTTATACTATACTACTGTACTACTATACTACTATGATTTTTCAAAATCGTTTTATCATTACTTATATCTGAATAAAAACATGCAAAATTACATTATTGTATATTTTTAAAATATGATTCACACTAGATGACATTCATGACCTTTCTAAGAATTCAGAGGCCGTAATTGGTGATCAGTTTATGGTGTCACGCAATTTAGGAATCCACCACTGAGAACATACAGCAAAGGGGTGTACTACAAAGCCAGCTTAATGGGATAGCGAGCTATGTTTATGCAATTTTCACCCCTGGGATTAATAAAATACTCAGATTCTGATTCTGAGTTTGATTTTAAGCTTAAAGTCAGAGTTTTCAGCGTCATGAAGGTTTCTCTTTTTTACCCAGGCTATGTGGTCCTGCTCACGTTATGTTCAGAGTTTCGATTTAAAAATCAGAATTAGAATACTTTATTAATCCCCAGAGAGGAAATTACTTATCAACGCCTCAAAAGTTGATTCTGTTCATCTGGACGTAAAGTTTTCCGTGCTAGAAACGTTTCATCACTCATCCAAGTGACTTCTTCAGTCTCAACTGACTGCAGGTTTCCCCAACCTTATAAATAGTACATTCACATAATGACTGGAACTATCACCACTGAGGGAACAATGGGCTGGGAAGTCAGTTCCTTGGCCATTAAAATGCAAATTCTCATGACCATTGATCACCCGATGTA
>VUQH01084129.1:0-14988 GCA_015106775.1 Etroplus canarensis
AAAAACACCCCTGTTCAAATACCAGGTTTTTCTGATGTTAAAAAACTGTTTCCATCTTTGATGTACAATTCAAGTGAAAAAGAACAAATCTGTTGGGAGGAAAAATGTAAAAAATAAAAAATGTACAATAAGCTGGTTGCATAAGTGTGCACATCCTCAAACTAATACTTTGTTGAAGAACCTTTTGCTTTTGGGTACACACCTGCCATCAATTAAAGTGACTGATTAACCCCAAATAAAGTTCAGCTGCCGTCGTAGGATTTTCCTGACAGTGACTCAGTTCCATCCTACAGCAAAAGCCCTGGTTCACAGAGAGCTGACAAAGCATCAAAGGATCTTATTGTTCAAAGGCATCAGTAAGGAGAAGGGGACACAAAAATTCCCACAGCATTACATATGCCATGGGACACAGCAAAGACAGTCCTCAAGCAGTGGAGAACATATGGAACCACAGTGAAAATTGATACCAAAAAAGTGAGATGAAAACTGGTCAGGGACGCTGCCAAGAGGCCTACAGCATCACTGAAGGAGCTGCAGGAATTTCTGGCAAGTACTGGTTGTGTAGTACATGTAATAATCTCCTGTATTCTCCACATGTCTGGACTATTACGTAGAAGCCTTTTCTTTCAGGACCAGCTAAAATGTTCAAAAAAAAAAAAAAAATACATCAGGTCTCATAAGACCATGTGGGACAATGTGCAATGGTCTGATGTAACCAAGGTTGAACTTTTGGCCACAATTCCAAAAGGAACTTGGCACAAAAACACCACTGTGCATCACCAGAAGAACATCATACCTACAGTAAAGCATGGTGATGGCAGCATCATGCTTTGGAGTTGTTTTCTACAGCTGGAACTGGGGCTTTAGTCAAAGTGAAGAGACTCGTGAACAGCTCCAAAAACCAGTCAGCTTTGGCCCAAAACCTTCAGATGTCTGCTAGAAAGCTGAAGCTAAAGAGGACAATGACCCCAAACACACGTCCAAACTGACAAAAGAATGGCTTCAGCAGAAAAAATGAAAGTTTTGGAAGCCCATATTAGTTTTAGGGCGTACCCACTTATGCAACCAGCTTATTCTACTTTTTAAAATTTTTATATTTTCCCCCTGAAACATTTATTTCTTTTTTCAGTTGAATTGTACAGGTTATATGTTGAAGAAAAACCTGGCATTTTAACACGAGTGAGTAGACTTTCTGTTTCCACTGTATTCTTATAAACTGTGGGCAGATGGATGGACAGACATATGGACATATCACCATGGCAACAGCTCATCAGTGCTTTGGCTGGACGAGCTTTAAAAAGCCTGATAAGAGTTAAGCTGTAGGTTGCTGTAAATGTTTAGGAGTCGTTTTTCTTTACAATTTCCCAGATAGATTCTGTGAAGGAGAACAAAATGCTTACTGTGGCTTTTGTACAAGGTAGAAAACATCAGCAGTTGCTGAATTACTGAACAAAGAACGCAAAATTTCTACAAACAAACGTATTTAGTTTAAACCTGTTTGCTCAGCACATAGGTGGACGGAATCGTGAATAACTCCTCACAGCCCGCTGCCATCTGCTTCTCCCATCACACAAACATGTAGAGCACGTGCATGACCCTGCTGCCCTCCCCTGAGACAATTTAAGGCTCTTTTACTGGCGGCAGCTGCCCTGTTAAACTTCACTTTTCGCACAAAGCAAAGTGGACGTGAATGCAAAGCCACATGCAAACCACTGCATCTCTCGGTGCCGCTTTCCTGCTACAAAAGCACAAGGCACGACATGACACAGACTTCCTCCATTGCTCGTGCCAGTGTACAATAGCTGACAACATAAATCGGCCATATTCCATGAGTATTACACTTTATCTTTACTTACTTTTTCTCAGAAGAGCCATATTTCACATTTGCTTCAGGAACATCTGCAAACACACACAAGGAGGAGAAAGAGAGCACTATGAAGTCACCAAACAAAAGATGGAATATTGTGTAATTTGGCCCTTCCTTCAGTGAAGGGCTAACCCAGGAGTCTGCCAACACAGCGGAAAGCCCTTAAATCACTTTATATTTATAAAACTGACAACTCTCGTGTTTTTTGGAAAGGAACTACAAAAGTAAGAGTAAACAGCATTGCTGTGAAATGGTCGCTCTTTACAGCTGTTAGGCTCTCTGACACCGAGTAGTTTGGAATGGAAAGGTAGAAGTTTATTAGCCACATAGAACTAATTTAACACAGTGACAATCTGAAGAAGTACAGTACAGTGAGCCCATAAGGAATAAAGGTTTCTCTGCTATAGTGACTCTTTCAGCATGTTTGTTGGCGATATGCCCGTATACTCACTCACTGTTACGACAGCAGTACGGCAGAATGAGAGGTACTGTTACTGTTACTGCTTCTCGCAAAAAAAAAAAAAATCAGTCTTTGCACGTAATTTAAAAAGCTGCAGAGTTTCAAGTCGCTGCTAAGGCGAAGGCAACATTTCACCCAGACACCTCAGAGAACAAACACTTCCAGGCCACTTCATTAGGTACACCTGACAGGAATCAGGTTGGACTCTGTTTTGCCTTCAGAACTGCTTTAATTCTTCGCGGCGGTCAGCGAGGTGCTGGAAACATTCCTCGGAGATTTTGCTCCACGAAGCATCACGCAGCTGCTGTGGATTTGTTAGCTTCACATTCACGGTGCCAGTCTCCATGTCTAGGATTCAGAAATGCTCTTCTGCATACCTTGGTTGTAACAAGCGGTGATCTGAGTTACTGTTACTGTTCTTTAATTCAGTTCAGTTTTATTTATATAGAGCCAAGTCACAACAAAAGTCCCCTCAAGGTGCTTTACACTGTACGCTAAAGATCCTATAGTATTAGAGAGAAAACCCCAACAATCCGATGATCCCCTATGAGCAAACACTCAGTGACTGTGGGAAGGAAGAACTCCCTTTTAACAGGAAGAGGCCTCCAGAAGAACCAGGTTTAGGGAGGGGCAGCCATCTGCCTCAACTTCAGGGGTGGGAATCACCAGAGACCCCACGATACGATATTATCATGATGTTCAACTCGTAATGCAATATTATTGGGATTTTTGAAATATGCTAAGTATTGTATATGCTGAGTATATATTCTATTATATTGTGATTTACCATTTTTTTCAACTGCAAATTATATCCCCGAAGGTAAACTTTGTCAGTATGTTTTTTATCTTATAAGATAAAGTTCTCAGTTGTTTCTCTCACTTCAGTCATTTTTACTGCAGCAGAATGGGATTGGGATTCAGACAGACTGACCAACACTGCCATAAAAACCTGTCAGAAAGTACAAAAGAACTGTATTACAGCCTTGTCCAACTTAACTGGATGCAAATATGTGGTATACTGTACCGTGGCATGTATTCTGAGTAGAGCAGCTTGTACAACAACAGTTCTGCAGCCCCTTCAGCCACTGCAGAATTTGAAAATAAATGTAGATTAAGTAGGCGGACTGAAAAAAAAGATTTTATTATTCTAGTACTAAAACTTTTAATTTGTATCAACCAAAGAACTGCTGCTTGCTGGTTTTTTTTTTGGTTTTTGGACCAGTCTCTGAAAACTCCAGAGATGGTTGTGTGGAAAAATGATTTGGATACCTGTTCATTTGCTTGTTAACGCAAATGAACACGTATACCTAATGAGTTGGCCATGAGTGTATGCTCTAATCACTTTATCTATGAAGAGGCTTGCTGCTTAACATGGAACTGTTGTGATAGTCTTTGCTATACATTTGAACAAATGAAATGCAGAAACTAAGGGTTTTATGGTTGACGGGACCAAGCGTATTCTGATCAAATTTAAAGGATTTCTGCAGCTGAAGGGGGTTCGGGGTTAACGGTTTGCCTAAAAAACCGGCACAAAATAATTGAAATTTACAAGAAAACACTGGCACACTGTCACAAAATGCCAGTGCGATCTGGCTGGCAGTAGTGTCACCGAGTTCCAGAGCCAGAAGACACTGGCTGACACATGTGGCTGAATTTTGTCCAGAATCGTCCATCGCTTCCTTCCTTCCTCTCCGGTGCCAGGCGGGCTTCAAAGAATCTCTTTGCCTTCCAGGCTTTTACATTAATGCAAAAAAAATGCTGACTCCCACAGCTTTTTCGGTGCGAAACGGCAAAATCGACCATATCGAGCTCATTATGACACCTACTCTGGAGCCTTTCCTCAGAGCCGATGTCAGCCGAAATGAAAGAGGACGTTCAGTTTGTGCCCTGCATTTGTTTGTCACTGTTTAGAGAAGCCTCAAACATCTGGAACTGATTAGCTTCAGTTGCGAGTCCTTCCAGAGCGCAGACCTGCCCAACATGCCGTCTCTGGTCTGCAGTCGGACAACTGGAAACCACAAAAGACTTTCCATGTACAGCTTATTAACCGTGCATGTAATACGTTCTTCGATCTCAAAGCACTCCACTCCTGTGCAAATTATCTTTTTTTTGCAGAATATTTGACAGTATCACATGATTTGAAGTCATTTATTCTGGGAAAAATGCAAAAACAAATGATATCTGATATCATCCAGAAAGGATTACACTTGGTTTTACATTACTTGCTGCAAATGCTGAATTTTAGAGCTAGGAAGCAACTTTTTCCTCATCAGGAGGGGCTTTTGTAACTTTGTGAGTGCAGTGGGGGTCCAAGCTGAGCAGCATAAATCATCACCCTGAAGAACGTTATCTTTTTCCACAAGTGAAAAGACACCAAAGACTTTAAATATGTGTGGCAGGCAGTAAAGAAAAACCTCAAATGCTCCCCCCCCCAGCACAGAAAAGTACTGAAATGCATTGACACAGATACAGAGCGTGTCATGAGGCACTGATTAACTACTGAAGATAAAAGTTAAATAGATGGAAAGAGATATTTCAATGTAACAGGACAAATAGTTTTCTTGTTTAATAACAGGATGCTCACAATAGGCAAAAAGCTGCCTGTAGATCATTATCTGAGAACAAAACACTCATAAAAGACACAGTAAGAAGAAAGGTGTGCCCCTGCTGGCTGGATATGTCAGCTATCCTTTGTTCAAATCACACTCACCAGCAGAAATTATGAGCAGCCTCATTCCTGGAGCTCATGGTCCATGTTGGAAACCCTGAGAGGACTGAGACTCACCCTCACCAACAATCCTATTTCTCCTCTCCCACCTTTGCCTCCCCCCCTCCTCTTCCCTCCAGATGTGACTCATCTTGTTCACCAGCTCTTCAGTTCCTTGCTGTGTAGCCAGAAATGGGCTCCTCTGTGAAAACAAAATCTGCTGTGAATTTTGCTACTTCAGCTACATTGTGAGAATATTTTTGCCAGTTCAATTCAATTTCATTTATACAGCGACAATTGATGATGATGAATATATTTTATGAAGAAAGTGTAAACAGGTACAATATAATACAATATATAAATGATGCAAAAGTACATGTACACACTTACATAAAAAGGAGAACTAAAAAGCTTGCCATAAAGATAACAATGCTTATTTCCATAGTTAACCTTGTAAAAAATGTCTAACATGCATCAGGACTAGCAATAATAACATTAAAATCACAACAAAAGTCGCTTTACACTATAAGGTAAAGACAGGAAACCCCAACAATCAGACGATCCCATATGAGCAAGTACTTGGCGACTGTTGGAAGGAAGAACTCCCTTTTAACAGGAAGAGGCCTCCGGCAGGAGCAGCCATCTGACATGACCGGTTGAGGGTGAGGGGAAAGAAAAGAGAGAAAGGAGAGCAAAGAGAGACACAAAAAAATCCGTCTATCCATCTGTCATCTACTGCTTTTCCCTGGGGGTCCGGATCACAGAGGTAGGATTCTGAGCACAGAAGCCCAGAGTTTCCTCTCCCCAGCCACCTCCTCCAGCTCTTCAGGGGGGACACCAAGGCGTTCCCAGGAAAGTGTGCTCGAAACACCTCAAGTGAGAGCCGTCCAGGAGGCCTCCTGATCAGATGAACCACCTCAGCTGGCTCCTTTCGATGTGGAGGAGTAGCGGCTCTACTCTGAGCCTCTCCCGGATGACTGAGTTCCTCACGCTGTCTCTAAGGGCGAGTCCAGCAACCGTGCGGAGAAAGTTCATTTCGGCCTCTTGTATTCGTGATCTCATTCTTTGGGTCATTACCCAATGTTCGTGACCACAGGTGAGGGTAGGATTCGTGAAGAGGACCCTGCGATACTCGAACTCCCCCACTTGGGGCAGGACCTCGTCCCAGCACGGAGAGGACAATCCACCCTTTTCCAGCAGAGTACCATGGACTTGCAGGTGCTGCTTCTGCTGCACACTCAGTAACAAACCGTCCCAGCAAGGCCTGTAGGTCACTGCTCGATGAAGCCATCAGAACCACATCATCTGCAAACAGCAGAGACGAGATCCACCAACCATGACACCCTCCATTCCCTGGCTGCGCCTACAAATCCTGTCCATAAAAATTATGAACGGGATCTGTGACACAGAGCAGACCTGGTAAAGTCCAACTCTTACTGGGAACGAGTTTGACTGGTTGTTGGCAATACAAACAAAACTTGCAAGGGTTGTACAGACAATGGCTTGCTCTTAGCAATGAGCCCGGTACTCCATATTGAGGGGGGGGGCCAAGAAAGTGTCTGTGATAATCACCGCTACAAAAACAGTTAGCTCACAGATTGTGTTTCTACTTAATCATAAGTTTACAAGCTCACGGTCATCATTATTCAAAGATTTAGAGATAGTTTGGAGTCCTTTCATGAGGCACAGTGTATGTTGCGATAAAAAAAAAACTACATTTCCCATAATGCCAATGGCCACGCTCTGTTGAAAGGACAACAAACGTTTAGCCCTGGTCAATCTTCCTCTTCACATTAGTTAGCTTTTTAATAACGTTGGCACCACGGACAGAAGTGTTGGGCCACCAGCAGCTTCTGTAACACCCCACTGTGACTCTACGGGCATTCAGATGGAGCTGCTTCCCCTCTTTGAGGACAGAACAGCGTAAGTTCAAAGCACACACGCTAACGTCCAGGGTTAGTTCATGGTCGGCCGCGCGGCGCTGGTGAACGGCTCTCTAACCGGGATGTCTCCAACTCTTCACAGCGTCGCTGTCCTCATGTGAACCGCTGCCACTCAGCATGGACGAGCAGGCCCTGAAGCTGCTGGTGAAGCTCACTCAGGACGGGCGGCTAGCCTCCGTGGACGCGCAGCTGACGTCCGGCGGCCCGGCGGCGGTGCAGACCGCCCGCGGCAAACACTTCGGCCGCTCAGGAGACACCCTGCTGCACTACGCCGCCAGGCACGGACGCCTGGACGTGGTGGAGTACCTGGTGAAACGGGTGGGCGTGGATGTGGACGTACACAACAACGACTACAAGAGGCCGCTGCACGAAGCGGCCTCCATGGGCCACAAGGAGTGCGTTAGCTACCTGCTCCGGGAGGGAGCCGCGGTGGACAGCCTGAAGAGGGCTGACTGGTGAGGGGGGGGGGCACGGTCACATGACTGAGATTAACCCTGTTTATCGGCATAGCGCCCTCTGTTGGCTTTAAAAACCAACTGTGAGACCGTCCTAACCAGCTCCCTTCGATAGCTCAGTTGGTAGAGCGGAGGACTGTAGAGGCTTGAAGCTGAGATCCTTAGGTCGCTGGTTCGATTCCGGCTCGAAGGAGAAACTTTTTGATTCGTTTCGAGAATTCGACGTTTTTTATATCAGATAAACTTCAAAATATGAGCCGGATACAGTCACATTATATGTCTTGCTTTTTGTGCATGAATCGTACATAATGTAATCATACAGATGGATGGATTCATTCAGCAGCTCACACATACATCTGAGAATCAAAAATACAAATGAAGCACAGAAAATATGTATCTAATGACCAAAAATGTGACACATAAAAAATAAAAATAAAACAACATGAAATGAAGCACAGGATCTAAATCTAAAACACAGCAGGACATTTAGACTAGAACAGACAGAATAATCACATTCGCCTTATGAGGTTCCTCGGTCGATTCCAGGTGGGCGCGCGAGCCCCTCTCGCCGTGGAGGGTTGTGTCAAGAAGGGCATCCGGCGTAAAAGCTCTGTCAAATTATGAGCGCCCCTGCAGTGACTGATCAAGGGATGGGCCCTTCCTTTAATACCTGATATAATCAAAAACTAAATATGGATTGTTTCAGTTGTGTGTGTGTGTGTGTGTGTGTGTGGAGGACTGTGCACAAGTCTTGAGCCACCGGTCTTTACGTTTTGCTGGGTAAATGGGGTGCAGCCTTTTATTAAAAATGTGTGCAAACATGAATGAAAAACCTTCAGCTCCTGCTGCCTTGTGTTCTCCCCGAGGGGGCGCCACAGCGGATTAATCCCCACTGGTAATTTGGCAGAGGATTTACACCGGATGACAGGGGCTTGTGTCCCCACCTGGAATTGAACCAGGGGCCTTTTGTTTGTAAGGTGAATGTGTGAACCGCTGCGTTACATAAGGCGAAGACAGAATTTTTCCATTTCTAAGAGTCTGAACGTGAGTATTTGGTACGACCTCCTTTATTCTTCGTGAATTCTCTTAGACAAGCGTTCCTGTCGTTTCTGTAAGAAATCACCTTTGCTCACGGTTTAAGCAGATCTCGGTTTGCCAGCGGAGATCTCTGTCCTCCCTCTCAGGACTCCCCTGATGATGGCGTGCACTCGGAGGAACCTGGACGTCATCCAGGAGCTGCTGCGCCACGGCGCCGACGCCACGCTGAGAAACAAGGATGGCTGGAACTCCTTCCACGTCGCCTGCAGGGAGGGAGACCCCGTGGTCGTTCGGCACCTGCTCGTCGCCGCACCGGACGTCTGGAGGACGGAGAGCAAGACGCGCAGGACGCCGCTGCACACTGCAGGTACCGATACTGACGTCTCCAGTTCCAGCCTGTGGAAATGCAGCATGCGGACTGGGTGACATTACGTAACGGATGCCTTCTTCTTACATTATCCAGGAATGCATGGCTGTGAGGAGGTGGTGAGGATCTTGCTGGACAGGTAGGCTCATATGTTTATGTGGAGAATACTTCCTGTGTATATTTAAAGCCGAATTCAGTCAGCGTTGGATGCCGTCAATGCATCTATGGATTTATTTCACACAATTGCTCAAAATTCCCTAAAGCAACAAATGAACAGGATAGAAAATGATCCTACATGTGACCCGGGGCTTAAAAGATAAATACAGATTGTGAAAATTAAAGTGAAAACTTCTCTTTTGTGACTCTGAAAACTTCCACAGTCTTAAATTTATGTAACTTGTTTTTTGGGGGCTCCACATTTTGAGCTTTATTATGATTTGCAGCCCTCAGATAACTCTGTCCGACTGACCCTCACCTTTACTGGGATTCTTCCAGATGTGGCTACGTCCCCGACAGCCCCGACAGCTGTGGGGTCACTCCTTTCATGGATGCCGTCAGGAACGGACACATCTCTGTGGCCAGGCTCCTTTTAGAGAAGCACCAGGTGGAACAGTGACGGTAATGTTGCTGCACTGACGGAGTTGCGTGTGCTGTCTCCAACTGACCTCTGTGTGTGTGTGTTTGTCGTAGGCGTCTCCAACAGCAGCCGACACACTCGGTGCTCAGCCGGTGCACCAGGTCGCGGTCACAGGCGAGGATGAGGCTCTGCGGTTCTTGGTGAAGGACCTAAATGTAGATGTGAACCAGAGGGCGACTGCCATCCAGCTCACTGCTCTGCATTACGCTGCAAAGGTTAGATCGTCGACTCCCACGAGCCTGGTGCACAGCATTCGAGGGGGAAGTTGTGGAAAGACTGAAAACATGAAATTAATTTAAAAATTTATGTGGGATACTCTGCTGTGCTGTATTAGGCAGTGCATGAAGCTCATGTATTGGAAGCAGGGAAAATGGGAAGTGTAGGAATATGATTGACTTTGTCCATCCATCCATCCGTCTGTCGTCTACCGCTTTTAAAGGGGTACGGGTCGCGGAGGCAGCAGCTCAAGCAGAGGAACCCAGACTTTCCTCTCCTCAGCCACCTCCTCGAGCTCTTTAGGGGGGACACCAAGGTGTTCCCAGGCCAGCTGGGAGACATAGTCTCTCCAGTTTGTCCTGGGTCTTCCCCGGGGTCTCCTCCCAGAGCGACGTGCCCGCAAGTGAGAGGCGTCCAGGGGGCATCCTGATCAGATGAACCACCTCAAATGGCTCCTTTCAATGCGGAGGAGCAGCGGCTCTACTCTGAGCCTCTCCCGGATGACTGAGTTCCTCACCCTATCTCTAAGGGTGAGCCCAGCAACCTTGCAGAGAAAGCTCATTTCAGCCTCTTGTTTTCATGATCTCATACTTTCGGTCATTACCCAAAGTTTGTGACCATGGGTGAGGGTAGGAACGTAGATAGACTGGTAAATTGAGCTCAGCACCCTCTTCGCCACGAATGACCGGTACAACGTCCACATCACTGCAGACGCTGCCCTGATCTGTCTCTCCCGCTCCATCCTCCCCTCACTCGTGAATAAGCTCCCGAGATACTTGAACTCCTCCTCTTGAGGCAGGACCTCGTCCCCAACATGGAGAGGGCAATCCACTCTTTTCCGGCAGAGTACCATGGACTCAGACTTGGAGGTATTGCTTCTCACCCTGTCTGGTACCATCCCAGCAAGGCCTGCAGGTCATTGCTCGATGAAGCCATCAGAACCACATCATCTGCAAACAGCAGAGACGAAATCCCATGGCCACCCACCATGACACCCTCTGTTCCTTGGCTGCGTCTAGAAATCCTGTCTATAAAAATTATGAACAGGATCAGTGACAAAGGGCAGCCCTGGTAAAGTCCAACTCTCACTGGGAACGAGTTCAACTGGTTGTTGGCAATTCGAACCAAACTCTTACAGTGGTTGTATAGAGACCGGATTGCTTGTGTCAAGAAGCTCGATACTCTGTACTCTCAAAGAACCCCCCACAAGAATCCAGGAGGTGGTTGACAGCAGCTAAACTCGGATGGCTTGACAACTGCTTCGGCATCTCCTAAACAGCAGGTTCACTATATGGACAAAAGTGTTGGGCCGCATCTCTTAATCATTGAATTCAGGTGTTTCATTCAGTCCCAGTGCCACAGGCATATAAAATCAATCAGCTGTAAGCAGTATTATTGCAGAGAGGAAGCATTAAGGAACCACAGGAACTCAGCCATGAAGTGGCAGATGATATAAAGCAGACATGTCCAAAGTCTGACCCGAGATCCAATCACAGCCCAAAGACAGATTTTATATAGTCTGTGGCTCCTACCTTAATGTTTTAATTATGGCCCGCCATCACTGTCGGACACAATTAATAAATCATTAGCGATGTGCAGGTGAAGCCTCGTGAAGCTCTGAATCTTTCCTTCTAACTGTGCTGAAAAAGATTCAAAAGATTCAAAAGCTTCGAGGCTTCAGTCCAACCAAGAACAGTGACATCTGGTGGCCAACTGAAGCCATAGTAACCTCCCAAGTGCACAGTTAAAGCACTGACACTGTTTCAGCCCCATGTCAGCAATAACAGTTCAGAAAAGATGTAGATGTAGTCACTGGGCAGGTGAAACTAATGCACAAGTACCTTTGAGTGCAATACCTCTGAGGCCCACTAGGTGCTGCTGCAAAACACCACTCACTTTATCACTCCTATTGAAAAAGCATCAAGTTTTCTAATTTTGATGTCGTAGTTTACTTCTGCCAAGTGTAGAGGTGTTCCCTTTGAAACCGATTAAGTCATTAAGTTCAGCTGTGCTCGTCTTTTTCAGGAAGGCCACACGTCCTCTATACAAACACTGCTGGAGTTGGGGGCTGATCTTCATGCTCGGGACGCAAAGGGAAGGACTGGTGAGCAGTGAATCATACTCCGTGATGTGCTCCGCCCTTTAGCTTGTCTGCTTCTTACTTTTTATAATTAACACTGTTATAACTTAAAGCCTGTTTTACAGGCTTTTTTTTTGTCCATTTTCACAAGAATCGCTACTCCTAAGAGTTTTGGTCTTGATTGTAATGTTCATATAATGAGTGTTTGCACATGCCCCTCTGCAATCTATACATAGATGCCATCATTAGGTTTATATGTGGCATAATAATGTCTGGCCATGAAGCAGAGCTGTGGTGTCGGCAAAGCATTGTGCCCTGGTGGGCGATGATAGGGCAGTAACCTGCTTCACGGTATAACTTCCTATTTTTACGAGTGGAAAAGTCGAAGCTAAATTCATAACATTCCACCGCCACCACTTCTGTATTCTCTATTTGCGTTCACATGTTTTTTATGATTTTTATGGCCATGGCTACCACCGACCAGGTAGTCGTAATACACCCGAGCTCAAACACTTTCATTTGGTGGTGAACAACATTCATTTTGTCTGGCTGTGACTGTTTGTGAGCCCTGACTTTTCAGTTTGTGCAATGCTGACGACTGATGACCGAAACCTCCATTTTTTTCTGTACACATTATAATAACCTCTGCATTGTGAGGGATGGGCTGTTATGTTGCTGACGTTCTGGTTTAAAGTCTTTGCCTTCCACTGAAAAGGTTGTTTTTCCTTCCCTCATAGGGGATCATCGGCTTGTTGGGGTGTTCTCTTTAACACTGTAGTATCTTTACCCTACAGAGTGTAGCGCTTCGAGGCGCTTAGTAGCGCTTCGATGCAACTTTATTCTTTGATTGCTCCATACGCCTTCATAGTGTTCCCATAGTGCAGTGGTTTACACATTCGGCTTACGAGCGAAAGGTCCCTGGTTCGATTCCAGGTGGGGATGCAGGCCCCTCTCACCATGGAGGGTTGCATCAGGAAGGGCATTCGGCGTAAAACCTCTGCCAAATTACCAATGCTGATTAGTCGGCTGTGGCGACCCCTTTGGGGTGAATACAATGGAGCAGCTGAAGGTTCCATACACCGTCACGTTAATCCTTAAGCAGAGCCCCTATTTCTGTTTGATGACCTTCTAACAAATTTGCATGTAAACTAAGCATACCTTTGGATTATGTTTTTTAATGTATTCTTTAATTGCTTTCATAATCTTAAACATTGCTGAGGCTGCAGCTGAAAGAATAAAAACTAAAGTCCCTGTCACACCATGACGATTTAACAAGCTTACTCTGACCTATAAAAAAAAATCTGCAAATACGTTGGTGTACGACGAATAAATTATTGGTAAGTTTTGTGTAAGTTACGAGCACGCTGAAGTACTCCGGTATACATCGTAGTACGGTGAGGTTGCCAGAAAAATTTGAACACGAACAAAATTTCCAACAAGACTCACGTTACTCATAGGTTGAAATACATGCAGATAATGTCTAGCGTACCCAAAACATATTAATAACCTATGAGTAACATGTTTTTAACATATGTGTAACATACAGTATATCAAACATACCTCCAGCGCATATTGACGTTTGTAGACGTATTTGATGTGTTCCAGTTGTACTGAACGTTTTTCTAACATACAGCTACCGTATAATAGCGTATGTGCTGCATTTAAGGGAAGTTTAATGTTCGTGGGGTCATGGTTTTACACAGCTGGCATTCAGGCTGGCTTTTCTTCCTCCCTTCTAGTAGTTTTATTGTACTTTGTAAGATCATCCACTTTTCTGAATGGCCATGTGCTGCTGACGCGCTCATAGCTTGATTGATAAACCCTGGGTTGACTTGTCAAGTTTATAACGACCTTCGTGCAGCTTCTTAGCCTGGCTGCTAATGTTAGGCTAAGTTAAGCCAGATAATGGAAAGATATGAGCATGCTGATCTTGCTGCGTAGCACAGTGCCCAGGTGCGTTTGGAAACAACATCGAGAAACAACGAAAAGCGTTAGAGTCTGGAGAATCAACTGCCAAGCGCCATTTTAACCCAGTGTTGAGTTACTTTGACTACTGCTACTATTACTATACCACAAACAGCACAAAAACAGTTAAAAGGATTTTAATTCAGGGACAGACTTTTCAATTCCACGTCGTTTAGAGGACAACGTTCCATCAGTTACTCAGGGAAGTAAATGGTAACTGTTTGCTGCTCAGCTCCCTCACATGTTCTCGTCTCGTCTCAGCTCTTCACATGGCGTGCATTGGACAGCACGCTGAAGCAGCCAGGATGCTCCTGCTGACTGGGCTAAAAGATTCTGAGGACGCATCCGGAGCAACGGCACGGCAGCTCGCCAAGAAACCAGACGTAGTACGAGTGTTTGAGTGTTGCCAGCTAGACACGTCGTGAACGATGTTGCCTGTAATTCTGCTTACGCATTAACACTCAGTTTCTTTCTAATTTATCCAAAATAAAGAAAAGCTGAAGCGTTTCTTGCGATGGAACTTAATCTGCTCAGGATGTGTGGACTACATTAAACATTTGCTGTTTTTAATGCTGTTCAGTGAGGTTCGGACAGGTTTGGACTTGCTGCAGTGAAGCTCATTTGCCTTGTCTGATTGTATTTTGATACGACTGTGAAATCTGCAGCCTGCCAGGACGGTTCCTGAGAAGCCTGGCACAAAACAAAACCAAAGCAAACACATCCAATGATTCCATAATCTGCCTGGTGTGTACCGTATTGTATGTAAGTACAATAAAAAATATGTATGAAAATAATGCCTGTACTGCAGTCATCATTACCTCCGCTGGGGAGGTTATGTTTTCGTTGACAGTGGTTTGTTTGTCTGTTTGTGTGCAAGATAACTCAAAAACTTATGAACGGATTTGGCCTCAGAAAAAGGAAGAGGTGATTAAATTTGAGGAAGAATTGGGTGATGGGATCATGCCGAACAAAAAAATCCTGAAATCAATAACTACTGAAGTAATAGTGATATCAGTGTGATAACCTCTGCCAAGGAGATTGGACATCAAAGACATGATCGTCACAGTGCCTTTGATCATGTATTGGACATCAAAGCACTGTGATAGAAAAAAACATGTAGGCGTATCAGTTTTAAGTGTAATAGTGGCTGTGTCCCAATTCAGGGTCTGCATCCTTCGAAAGATGTGTCTTTTGTATACCCCAAAGGCCGGAATTAGCCGGCTGCAACATGGGATGGTCTAGCCTTCGGCGCA
>VUQH01084129.1:15008-25528 GCA_015106775.1 Etroplus canarensis
TAGACCCAGAGAGAATAAGGTGACTTAAATGCAGTCACATACGAGCTGTGTCCCAATTCAGGGTCTGCATCCTTCGAAAGATGTGTCTTTTGTATACCCCAAAGGCCGGAATTAGCCGGCTGCAACATGGGATGGTCTAGCCTTCGGCGCACAAAAAAAAAGCCTTCACGCAACTCCTGTTGCTTAGCAACGGTAACGCCAGCAGCAAGAGAGAGGTTTTCACAGCGTGAGTTGTAAATCTCACTTCCTGATTTATTTTATTTTTTACTGGAGGAAACTGAGATGATTAAACCGTGTTTTTAACATTAGCTAGAAAACAAGAGTTAGATGTAGTTTGACTAAATACATTTTGCTTTGACAACATAAATGCATCAAATATACATTTGTATATAAATACATAGAATATATGACCAGTGTTGAAGCTTGCCTGTTACTCAAATACTATGCTTTTTGATTTTGTGATAAAATTAAGGATAAACTGATGCATTAAATCTTCCTTTATGAGCTGATAGATTTGTGAAATATAAAGGTCTTAACTCAGATGAAGAAATATGTAAACAGGCTGATTTCACATTGATCACAGACCATACTTGACATTAACTATGAAGATAGATTATGGATAAATAAATAGATGGTCATGCTGTAAACAGCAGAGAGAGGAAGACCCCTCCAGAAAATGTCCCAGTGACAGGACAGTGTGTCCGTGTCCAGCAGACTTACCAGGACTCACTGCTCCCTTACATAAAGAACATTTATCCAATAAAAACAGCTGATCTGTGTTCTTCTTTGTCACTTTAAACATTTTTATTGTTTTTCCCTCTGATGTTTTATGTTAGAAACAGTTGGACAGACCTGTGAAGACAGTAAACATTAAACTCAACAACAGTTTGAAATGTTCTATGTCTCTCAGAGACGACATCCTGTCATCATGTTCTCTTCCTCCTCCTCTTGCTCACACACTGCTCAGTTTGTCCTGATGTGTCTTCTGGGGTGGACAGCCTCAGTCCAACACCTCAGTCCAGAAGACACACCACAACCTAGTGTGTCTCCTGGTGTCTCCTGACCCTGGACACTTGCAGTCCTAAGACAAAGAAAATCAATCCCGGCAGTGAACAAAATATAATAAAGTTTTATCAGAAGTCAGTAAGTTAGAGGATTAAAAGAGAACTTTAACTTAAGATCACATCTACATACGCTGTGTTTTTAAAGAGAGACATCAGAGAGGACACAGGACAGACAGGAGATCCTGCAGACATGTTGGTAAAGGTGACAGACTCAGGTGGTCTAAAAACAGCACAGACAGTTTACTGTCTAATTATCACAGTTTGAGTTCAGACTGAGGAACAAATGAACTGGTTAAACTGGGATATTACAAAGTGTCTGCTGTGGTCCAGTGTTTGTCCCCGCCAATAAATCACCTTTGTCCTCCATCAGTTTAACAAGTGAAGCTTCTGCTGGTTTCTCCATCAAACCAACAGAAGCAGCTCAGCTGACATCAGCTGTGATTAAAACGTTTGAACTCACCACAACTTGACCTCTGACCTGCACGTCATTAAAACAGACTGAATCTGTGGAAGATTAATGTTTTAACCGCTGATGTTTAAAAGTAAAAGTTTAAAAAGACTGTCGGACAGTCAGCTGAGCCGCAGTAAACAGCGACTACATTAAAGTCACAAAATTTAACTGAGAGTCCACCAAATATAACGTTTTAAGTTCTTTTTTACTTTAACACTTGTACTGCTGCATCTCTGAGATGAAATAAATCCAATAATACTTTTTCTAAAAGTTTACTCCTCCATTGCCTCGCTTGAAATGTCCGCCATTTTTTTCACCGCAGTGCACTGCATCATGTGATATGAAAGGCCGCGAAGGATCCACCGATGCATCCTTCAAATTTGAGGAAAAGGAGGACGCATTTGGAGGAGCCTCCAAATTGGGATAGCACTCGTCGCCACGCTGTGACGTAATTGGCCTTCAAATGTGGCCTTCGAAGGATGCAGACCCTGAATTGGGACACACCCAGTGATGTGATTAAAGTACATGCTGTATGCATTCGTGATCATCAAAGGTACTATGACGATCATGCATTTGATGATCTTGCCTTGGATCATGCTTGGCAGAGATGTGCACGCTGAGTGCTTTCTAGAATTCTAACTGAAGTAACTTCATTAAGTTTCAGAGATTCAGTGTTTTGATCATGTTGTCATGATGAGGTAGGTACTTTGATCTTACCCTGTGTAAGAAAGCAGGTACATTGATCTTACCCTTGGCTGATGACGCCACGGTCGCGGGCCCTGCGCAAGGATGACACGGGTGGACGGGATGCAGTACTAGTTGGTGGTGGTAATGTACTATTTTGATGTTTGCCAACCGCCAATAAAATGTATAAGAAGAAGAAGTCTGGTAGACTGGTAGACTTCGACCTGACTGCAGCCAAAATGACTTTGAGCAAAGTTTCTCAGCTTGTTCCTGAAAACCACACTTCAAAGCACATTGGAACAAAACATCTGCTAAAATGACTCTTCTTTAGAAAGGAAACACACTGGGGCAACTGCCACGTAGTTGAGGCTTTCTTTGGGCAAGGTGCCTTTGGTTTTGTAGCCAAATGTCATGATACACAAACTAACAAGACCGTGGCCATCAAGATCATCAAGAGCCGCGCTGATATCGTGCAAGAGGTAAGATGAGAAATTTTGATCCCAAAGAAACTGCAGTGTTTGGATCCAGAAACCTGCAACCTTGTAAAGTGGAATGGGTTTTTCTTTCATTAAGGAAAACGTCTAAAGTTTGACTAGATGGAAGACTGCAGCTGGAAGGGACTTCCCATGCCAGAGCTGAAGCCCATCTTACACCAGCTGACCACAGCCATATCCCCACTTGATAGTACATGCAGGCGTCAAACCTGACAATGTGATGGTTGTGAACCACCATCAGCATCCCCTCAAAGTCAAACTTACTAACTGTGGCCTGGCATCTCATGTGCCTGCAGTGTGTCTTGATGTGGGGGCCACCTGGTACATGGTACCAGAGGTAATGTGCGCAGTGACTACAGTGGGGCTGCTGATATATGGTCTCTGGGCCTGACAACTGTGGAGCTGGCCACAGGTGACGTTCTGTACCCTGGACAAACAGAATATGAGGTACATCATACACACTGTTGTGTTCAGTTTACTTCCTGCCTGTGATTGTTGCCACCTGTGTTCCCTTCCCACCTGTTGCCTGTTAGTCGTTTAGTCCTTGTTTACTTAAATCCTGTCTCTCCTTTGTTCAGTGTCGCGTCGTCCTGGTTAGTCCCCTGGTTCGTCTCTCTGGTTAATCTCCCTTTGCCTTCCTTGTGTCTCTAGCCCTCCAGTGTTTTCTCCCTTCGTCCACCCAAGTCTGATGACTATTCCAGTCTGCAAGTGTGTTTCCTGTTCTGTGCCTGGATTAACCTTTGGACTGTGCATATTCCTGTGTATTTGGCTAAATAAAGCCCTCTTGAGTTTCAAACCGTCTGCCTCCGAGTCTTGCAATTGGGTCCACTCCTGCACACCATGGCAAACCATGACAAGGGGGGCTTGAGCCTACCCCAGCTCTCATAGGGGGAAAGGCGGGGTACACCCTGGACAGGTCACCAGACCATCACAGGTCTACATATCGAATGGTCAAAATGTGAAAATGTGAGTGACACATTACATCAGCTTGTCTTAAACGCACTCAAGCCCAGGGTTTGTAGATGTATATGTTTATTTCTTTGCATGGTGGTGTTTTAATCTGCATTTATGAATGAAGTGATGAACAAAACATATTCTCAGACAGTTACTTCAGAAGTGTTCCTGAGCCCATTCAATTATTCCACAACTGTGTTTAAGTGCAGTGACACCTGAGAGCCCCAGTTTGGTAATCTTTGTCTTTTGATGTGTAACTTCATCTAAGCAGGAAGCTCAACATTTATAACACATCCACAATATGTGGAACAAAGTGAACTTTTGGAGTAGACACTTGTCTACTCGGGTCCACGTCACAATTTAATCCCACACAGTTTCTTTTTTCTTCAAGTCCTACAAAAAGACAAGAGTCGGATGCTGTTTTAGTTGGACTTCGGTTAGTGTGAGAATCTGGTTCTGGCTGAATTCCAGGCTGCGTTTTAATCTCCTGGATCTATGCAGTAACTCAGCGAGTCAGATCCTCGCGTCTAGAGCCAAAACTTTTTGGTTGATGGACAACAGAGGGCAACTGTCCTCAGGAGATACCGGCTTCTGTCTGGGTGGGTGTGTCCATGAAAGAATCCGGTGAACAGGGACGTTTTGAAAAATTTGGTGGCTCCATTTTGTCCTTTTAACTTGTCCAAAAGTTGGTCCTGACCGATGTCCATGAAATACTCCAGCTCTTCCAACTTGTTAGGATTAGTAAATTGTCCAGAGAGGAATGAGTTGTATTGTAACTAAACTAACTACATTAAGTTTCAGAGCTACATTGGTGTTTACATTCAGCAACAGCACGCCGCTATCTGAGATCACACCAGGTCTCGTCACGTCCCCTAACAAACTCCTCATACGTTTGAGTGATATCACTCAGAACTAGTTAGTTCTAGTTAGTTTGTTGGCTGCATGTATGGCCTTAAAGCAGTTCCTCACACACTAATGTCCACACTAATCCACAGAGACTAACTTCACATGTTGTCACTGGGTTTGCTAAACAGGTGTGTCAAACATGTACCTACTTCATGATGGCAGTGTAAATATGGAAGAGTCTATATTGCATCATAACTCTTTTCTTGTCATTTAGTTCCTGATATACACACACCGGCTGCTTCGTTACATACACTGGTCAGGCATAATATTATGACCACCTGCATGATATCGTGTTGGTTCCCGTTTTGCTGCCCCACATGCATCAGGGAGCTTTGGCCGCCCATGACCCGCCAGACCGGGAACAGCCCACAGGAGCTACAGTTTAGGAGACGCTCTGACCCAGTCGTCTAGCCATCAAATCCTTATGTTTGCCCATCTTTCCTTCTTCTAACACACCAACTTTATGAACAAACTGTTCACTTGTTGCCTAATATATCCCACCAACTAACAGGTACCATGATTAAGAGATCGTTCATTCATCTTCTAATTTAGGGTCACGAGGGGCGCTGGAGCCTATCCCAGCTGTCATAGGGCGGAGACACCCTGGACAGGTCGCCAGTCTGTCGCAGAGCCAACAATAAGAGACACACAACCATTCACGCTCACATTCACACCTACGGTCAATTTAGAATCGCCAGTTTAATTAAACCCTTTGCATGTCTTTGGACTGTGGGAGGAAGCCGGAGCACCCAGAGAGAACCCACGCAAGCACGGGGAGAACATGCAAGCTCCACACAGAGGAACCTAAGCTGGCTGGCTGTTGGATTCAAACCCAGACCGTCTTGCTGTGAGGCAACAGTGTTAACCATGGCATCACCGTGCTGCCAAAACTGTCTAATTATTTTTTTAAAAATCCTGGGAACATAACAGAAATAACCAGTTTTCTCTCAAAATCAGTTTTCTCGATGCCCTTAATGAAGAAATATTCAGTGGTCATAATGTTGTGCCTTATCAGTTTACACCTTGCAAGCACCAAGTTAGACCCCCTTTTCCTTCAGAACTGACTTAATTCTTCGTAGGATAGATTCACCAAGGTGTTAGAAATATTCCTGAGATTTTGAAATTGCTGCAGCTTCGTCAGCCGCACATCCATGACGCAAACCTCCTGTTTCACCACATCCCAAAGGTGCTCAGCTGGGTTGAGATCTGGAGACTGGGGCGGCATTTAATCATAGTGCACTGTCATTGTCATGTTGAAAAATCAGTTTGAGATCATTTGAGCTTTGTAGCAGGGTGCTGGAAGCAGCCATCAGAAGATTGGTGGTCATAAGGGGATGGACATGGTCAGCAACAATATACAGGTCGGCTGTGGCGACTGAATGATGCTTAGTTGGTTAGGGGCCCACAGTGTGTGAAGGCGATATTCCCTACACTATTACAGCCTGAAACTGTTGATGAAATGCAAGCTGTATCCTTACAATAATGGTGTTCACACCAGATTCTGACCCTACCATCCAAATGTCATAGCAGAAATTGAGATTCCTCAGAACAGGCGGCGTGCAATTGTTCAGATTTGGTGAACCCATTTGAACTGTAGCCTTGGTTTCCTGTTTTTAGCTAACAGGATGGCACCCAGTTTGGGCTTAAACTGGTGTAGCCCATCTGCTTCCAGTTTGACGCGCATTCGGAGATGCTCTTCTGCATACTTTGGTTGTAATGAGTGGTTATTTGAGTTACGAATGCCTTCCTATTAGCTGAAAGCTGTCTGGCCATTCTCCTCTAACCTGCGACATCAGCAAGGCATTTTTACCCAGAAACTGCCACTCTGGATGTTTTCTCTTTTTTTTTGGACCACTCTCTGTAAACCTTAAAAAATGGTTGTGTGGGAAAATCCCAGTAGATCTGCAGTTTCTGAAATACTCAGACCGGCCCATCTGGTACCAACAACGGTGCCACATTCAAAGTCACTTAAATCGCCTTTCTTTTAAATTCTGATGCTCGATTTGAGGTTGTCTTGACCACGTACACATGCTTTAAGTTGCATGTGCAAACATGGAATTACAGTAGATAAGTCACTTTTTGTCAATAAGTCAATATTTGGTATGACCACATTTATTCTTCAACACAGCCTGAACTCTCTTAGCCAAGCTTCTGTCATTTCTTTAAGTTGTCTTCAGGCATAGTTCTCCAGGCTTCTTGAAGGACATTTGAAAGCTCTTCTGTGGATGTTGGTTGCCCTTTGTTCTGTTCTCTTTTAAGACGATCCCACACTGCTTCAGTAACATTGAGGTCTGGGCTCTGATGAGGCCAATGCATGACTGGGTGTTCATTTGCGTGTTTTTACTATCCAGTTAGGCTTTTACTGCATCGGCAGTGTGTTTGGGATCATTGTCATGCTGAAAAATGAAGTCGTTGCTAGTTAGACTCTTTCCAGATGGTATTGCGTGATGGATCAATGTGTGTATAATAGTTAAATGTGCTTAAAGGCATAGAATAAAGCACTGTGTGAAAGTGTGTGTGAATGGGTGAATGAGGATTGTAGTAAAAAGGGCTTTGAGAGCTCAGTCAGAGTAAAAAGGCCTGACCTCTTCCATACATATTGATGATGATTTAAGACAAACATTTCTCATTTGGAAAAGACCTGTTGCCACTGATTCTCAATCCAGTTTTTGTGTAATTTCTGTAATTTTAGGAACCACAAGTAGATCTACACTCTGAGAGAGAAGTGCTCTAATGGGAAAATATGGTACAATGAGGTCTTTAAGCTAGGATAGAGCCTGATTGTTCAAGACTTTGTAAGTGAGTAGAAGGTTTTTAAATTCAATTCTGGATTCAACAGGGAGCCAGTGAAGCGAAGCCAATATAGGAGAAATAAGATCTCTCTTTCTAGTCCCTGTCAGTACTCTCTCTGCAGCATTTTGGATCAACTGAAGGTTTTTTTAGGGAGCTTTAAGAACAGCAATAAATTACAATAATCAAGCCTAGAAGTGATGAATGCATGAACTAGCTTTTCAGCATCACTCTGAGACAGGATGTTTCTAATATTGGTGATATTGTAAAGATGATAAAAGGCAGTCCTACATATTTGTTTAATGAGAGCACTAAAGGACATATCCTGATCAAAAATGACTCCAAGATTCCTCACAGTGACACTGGAGGCCAAATTAATGCCGTCCAGAGTAAGTATCTGGTTAGAAAACTGTTTCTGAGGTTTTTAGGGCCAAATACAATAACCTCAGTTTTGTCTAAATTTAAAAGTAGAAGATTACAGGCCATCCAGGTCTTTATGTCTTCAAGAGAAGCCTGTAGTTTAACTGACTGGGAACAACTAATGTATTTTAGCAACAGTCTGCTAGTAACAGGGGCAGCTGTGGCTCAGGAGGTAGTGCGGGTCATCCTCCATCCAGAAGGTTGATTGCTCAGTCCCTGGCTGCTCCAGTCTACATGTTAAAACATCTTTGGGCAAGACGCTGAGGGACAAATTGCTAACGATGCATCCATCAGAGTGCAAATGTGTGCATGATAAATAATTAAAGACATATAATAGTGGGTGAATGAGGCTTGTGGAAAAAAGACTTTCAGTGCTGAGTTAAAGTAAAAAATGCTGTATAAATACCAGTCCATTAAACAAAGAGATACAGTTTAAAATTCTTTACTGAGTTGTGTCATAGCCACCCTCTCTTGCTGTCCTCTGTTGGAGTTGAGCATGGGAATCTAAATATTTGTGACCTAGTTTCGGGAGTGGGCGTGTCTAGGATGGGCTGATTGACGCACCTGTGGCCCATTAATCATTCTGCCTGTAAGAAAAGTTCTGGGCCTCACTTGTTGCCTTTATGTGTAATAAGCCTGGTTTCTAATCTTCTGTGCCGTATGCTTGTATTTCGCTTGCTGTTTGCCTCTGCGTCTCTGCCATGTCTCAGGGTGAACCTTACCTGTACCACTGACGCTTCAGTACCCTGCCTAAACTACGCTCGTCTCTGGACCTCACTCATTGCCATTTGCCTGAAAGGCCAAGCCAATACTCACTGGAACCTTGCTGGGGTGGATTTCCCTGGACCCAACCACATCTGCCTGAAGAAGTCTGTGGACATTCACATTTACACTGTTGCACACTGATGACCTTGTGAACTCTGACTACAGCCGTTAAACTGTCTGAAATTTTCAGCAACTGGTTAGAGTCCTTCCCAGGGTGAAGGAGTCGTCCGTTATGATTAGACACAACACTAGTTCAGTTCAATTTAATTTATATTAACAACAAAAATCACTTCAAGGCACTTTAATCAGAATCAGAATACTTTATAAATCTCAGGGGGGAAACTACTGTGTTACAGACGCTCAGTTAAATGTAAATCAATATAAATTTAAAAGGCAGTAGGTGTAAATTTGAGAGGTAAGAGAATTATGATTAAAATAAACAAATAAAACTGTCTATATGAAGTGAAATATGTAACATAAATAACTCTGAAGCTAAACACTGCATACAATATGAAAGCCGTTAAGGAGTCACAATGAGGAGTCAAGTCAGTTTATTATCAATTCACACTGTGCGGTAGAGACCCTGCAGTATTAGAGCGAAAACCCCAACAATCAGACCGTCCCCTATGAGCAAGCACTTGGTGACTGTGGGAAGGAAGAACTCCCTTTTAACAGGAAGAGACCTCCAGCAGAACCAGGCTTAGGGAGCAGCAGCCGTCTGCCTCGACCGGTTGGGGGTGAGGGCAGAGAGAAGAGAGAAAGGAGAGCAAAGAGCCTAACCTTTGTGTTAGGCGTGGGACTTTCTACAGTCCAGCTTTAACTGAATGAATGCCTAGAAAGCAGAATGTGGGAGGAAGCCGTACCTTCTTACTAACCACCACGCCGCTGTGCTGCTCTGTAGTTACAGACATACAAAATATTGAAATATTATTATAAAGACTGCACATGCAAAGTGAATGTTTTAGTACTAGAATAATAAAGTCAATTGTTAATAATAATAGTAATAATAATATTAATTGTCAATTGTTTTTCAGTTCACCTACATTATGTATATTTTCAAATTCTGCAGTTGCTGAAGAACTTTAGTTGTACGAGCTGCACTGTTCAAAACCCATGTAATGTACACCACACGTTTGCATTCATGTAATAAAACCAGGTGTTTTTGGTTTGTCTCAGGTGTTTTCTGTCTGCTTGACAAACACGGTTTGCAGGAATAAAAATGACTGAAGTGAGAACAAGCTGAGAACTTCATGCTATTAGATAAAACAGATACTGACAAAGTTTACCTTAGGAGATATAATTTGCTGTTGCAAAAAGGTGACAAATCACAATATATTGCAGTATATTTTATTGCAATACTCAGTATATCGCAATAATATATCGTAAGTTAAATATCGTGATAATATTGTATCATGAGGTCTCTGGTGATTCCATCTCTGAGAGACTGACATACATTTTATGAAGAAGAAGAAGACATACTTTTTATTGATCCCTCCATTAGGGAAAAAATTATTTGTAGTTTACCCTCGGTTATGCCATTGTATGTGGCAGCTTCGACTGCTAACGCTGGTTTGGGCAGCTTCTCTCCGGTTGATCTCCCTGAACTAACGTCACTAATTACTTCCTCCAAACCATCAAAATGCCTATTAGATCCCATCCCTACAGGACTTTTCAAAGAGGTCCTGCCATTGATTAATGCTTCAGTTTTGAATATTATCAATTTATCCTTATTAACGGGCTATGTGCCACAGGCTTTTAAAGTGGCTGTAATTAAACCACTACTTAAAAAGCCTTCACTCGACCCAGCCGTCTTAGCTAATTACAGACCAATTTCCAACCTTCCTTTCATCTCAAAAATTCTTGAAAGAGTTGTTGCTGAACAACTGTGTGATCACTTGCAAAGGAACGGTTTATTTGAAGAGTTCCAGTCAGGATTTAGAGTTCATCATAGCACAGAAACCGAACTAGCAAAGGTTACTAATGATCTTCTTA